>LPNX010456792.1:96501-140258 GCA_001517045.1 Pseudotsuga menziesii | reverse complement strand
GCAAATCGAATGCATAAGGAAGCATCCAAATCTAGCATAAAGCAGGCTTACCCAAAATAGGCAAATCCCCCATAGGTGTAAAAAGTTGATCCCAAATCTACCAAGGACCCCACGAATTAGCAAGGGCGCATAGGCAAGCTAAAGAGTGGTCAAATGGCAGCTCATACATGCTTTTGCATGGAGGAAAGAGTGGAGGAGGAAGAGGCAACAAAGCTGATTCACCTCACCTAGTCTTGCTTTCCTATGTGCCTTAAAACACTGAAAAAGCAGGGTATAAAGCAGAAAAAGTAGAAGGGCGCCTAGGAGGCCAGGAATAAAGCAGATTTGATTCCTAAGGCTTTCCCAAGCGCTACATGAGTCAATAATGGCAAGTTTGACCTCTATGGATAGGCAATTGGCAACTTGCACATGGTGGGACTCATGGACTAGGAAAATAAGACAAAAATAAATGAATTAATGTCTAAGTGGGGAAATACTATGGGTTGATTATTCTAACAGAGGCCGGATACATGCTTTGCAGTGAACACTTTGAGGCAATGCATGGTTGAGCCGAGACATGTTCATCTAATTGCAGAAAAACATGTGATGAGGTAATTGAAGGGTACACTTGAGTATGGACTCAGGTATGACTCAAATTAGAAGGTTAGCCTACAAGGCTATATTGATTCATATTGGGCCCGTAGTATCACAAACATGAAGATCACTTCAGGATGTTGTTTCAGTTTGGGGTCTGGCATGATTTCCTAGTTCAGCAGGAAGTAGATGAGTGTAGCACTTAGTACAATTGAAGCAGAGTACATTGCAACTTGTTCAACTAATTGTGAATCAGTGTGGATTTGGAAGTTACTTGCAGAATCTTTTGATCTCGAGTTAGAGGCGACTTGTATTTTCTGTGACAACCAGAATTGTGTGAAGTTGTTCGAGAACCTAATGTTTCATAACAAGTCGAAGCACATCGAGATCAGGTACCACTATATCGGGAATATGGTATAGAGAGGAGTAGTGATGCTCTAGTATGTGGAGAAAGATGAGTAGATATCCAATGTGTTAACCAAGCCTCTCTCAAGAGTGAAGTTTGAGTACTTCATGGACAAGCTTGGAGTTGTCCATATCAATGTTCCTTGAAAGAGGGAGTAGTGAGTGACATAGTGTCACGTCCCCAACCCTCCGACCAACAAAGAGGACGCAACTGAAACATGCTAACTACACACCGGGCAATCTGTCCCCATGAACATGATAATAAAATGCAATAAAATAAAAACATGCATAGATGCAACATATCATTTAATAAACAACGGAAGCAATACATGATATTCACATTCAAGCATTTCACATGTTCATAGTAATTTAATTGCAGAGACAAGATAAACAAGAGATACTTATCTTTAACAGAAACTTGTCCCGCAACCAGCTATGTCGCTGCAACCTTACTCCCAACCATAGGCCAGTGTGCTCATCAATCACTCAGCAACACTGCCACCCCCGAGCTGGGCATGATTCCACAAGGAATAAGGGGAAACTAGCAGGCTCACACGTAGCCAAGGATACACAAAACTCAGCCAAGCCAACACAGTTGAAGTTTATCAGGCTAACATGGAGCTGGAAAGGTTGGCTACTAAACTTGTGAGCTCAATCCAAGAGCTATGGACACCTACACCAGAACCAGCCTGACTTCTAAGACATCCACACACACCCAACACAACGAAGCATTTCCTTCTTTTTTATGCAACCCCTCGGGCCATGCCTTCCTTTCCACTGCTATTCAGGGGGTGCAAAGAAGAAAGTTAGCCCTCTAGCTCTGTCTGTGAGGCTCCTACACACACTAGGTTTATCAAGCAGGCTTGTTGCTGCTTTTCACGCACCTGGGGGGGGACGTGGCAGAAATCTTCAAGCCACTAGGTGTGTCCTTGGGGAAAAGTCTCAAGTCAAGGTTGTCACCTTGTTCTTGACTCCTCCGTTTAGGCTTAACTCCTAACGAAGCCAAGGGGGGTAGACCCTATTAAGTTACTAAGGCAAAATTATTTAGTATGATGATGTTAAACTGAATGAGTTACTTAGGAGTTTGAAATTTAATCATAAACAACCATAGATAACAAGATAAAAAAATGAGCACACAAAAGCAAAATGCTGAGACATACTATATATATATATATATATATATATATATATATAGAAAGAAAATAGCCAATGCCTTAAAATGGAGTCATAAAATAATCAATGTACTTGCATGTGCTTGTAGTGAATGTTTTGCGATTGCTTCTTGGTATGTTTTAAGTTAATGTGAAATATGAGTTGATTAAAATTAGGTGAGGGGGCCAACTCCAGTTATACCCGAGGGGTACTTGGAGTATGTCCAAAAATAAACCTTCACGGCTATCTGCAAGGAATGTGTGGGCTAAATGGAGTCTCTAAGATTGTGTTCATAATACACCCTAAGGTGTAATAAAGATCGGGGCCCCAAGGTCACTGTCCAGGAGTTCTCACTTCCTTTGGGTATTTTGCCACCGTTTACGGTTTGATTGAGGCGTTGGATTTTCACCTGATGGTGGTTAATTGGGAAAGGTGAAAACTAATTAATCTAGTCACTCACGTTGCTTTTGATGCAGCTTGACTGATTGGACTAACTACAGCCAAGTGCAGAGCATACACACCGGAGTCTTGTCAATTTTAGTGAATTTTAAAGGATGTGTTTTCTTAGAAAGAAAAACCCTCCAGGAACCTCTTTCGGTCCAAGTGGACCTCAATCGGGGAATCAAGGAGGGGGTTGATTTTAGAACAATTGTTTACAGAAATTAATGATAAGCAACAAAAGAAAAGAAGCAAACCACAGGTTCTCTAATTATTCCTACCACGTATCTCTTTCCCCTTGCGGGTCAATCGAGAAGTCGTGGGGTAATTATTCAAGTTACTTTGATACTGTAATATGGAATATATGATAAAGTAATCAAATCATGTTATTCTGCATGAATGAAACTAATTTAGAGCAAACAAAAATAAGACAATGCAAAAAATGACAAAAAAAACGCGAATTCCCCCAAGGGGGATGGGGAATGGGCTCGAAAGAGCCTATTCGGAGAAATTTTTTATTATCTGCTATTACAATATCAATAAACTTATTTGAATCCTCTTGGCTCCTATACAGTATGAAGCCAAGATTTTACAAATTGCCCAAAATTAAAATTACAGTCAAAAGGGAGACCCTTGGGGGGATTCAGATGATCCAAAAGCCACTTTCGAACAACAGCTTCTCCTCTTTCTGTTATGCCTGCTAAAAGACAACGAGATTATTAGAATGAAATATGCCCAAAAGCACTTTGAAAGTACATTTGGGTCAGCCTACTTTAAACAAAAAAAAACTAAGTTAAAACTAGTTAAAATGGCAAAAAAAGAACCAAGGAAAGCAAGCTTTCCTTGGGATCTTGGCTTGCTGTTTGGGCAGCCAATGAGATGTGCACTAATTGTTGGATTTTATCTTTTAAAAACATAAACAAAAATCTAATGCATGCAAACTATGGATTCTCTTTAAATTGCCATGCAAAACAGACGATTTCCCTAAACTAGATCTAGAATGCTTAATGAAACCTTTTAGGAATGAGATCTAGACTATGAGCCTTGAAATAATAGATCTATGTAATTTTTACTTTAAGATGATAGATCTGAATAATGACAAAGCTTGTAAACAAAGTAACCAGGTAAAATTTGGATTTTTAGAAGGAGGAAGAGAGAGAAAGAGTGCTGGAAGCCTTGAAGATCAACCGTAGAGATTTCCGGTGGAATTTTGTGGGACTATGCCTTTAAGAAAGTTATTGTGAAAGTGAGGAATCAAACTAGATCAGCGCCCTCTCCAAGCTAGGAACCTGCAACTTAATCCAAAGGATTTCCAAAATGCTTGTGAGATCCGATTAATACATAAACAGAGATATTAGAATAGCATGCATATAAACTTATAAAACATGTTGAATCTAGATCTCTAAACATGCATAAAAAGGAAAGAGATAGCCAAAAAACTTATTAACAAACTCCTTTCCTATCAAGATCATAATAAACTTATTATCAATCTTTAGCACTGGATCCCCAAAAAATGAGCAAGTTATGAACATAGATACATGTTACCTCAATAAAACATGACAATGTTCATCCACACACATAATAGCATGACACCATCTTGCCTCCAAAGTTTTTTCTTTATTTCAAATGAAAATTAGCAATAGTACAATAGCTACAGCACCTCCATCCTAGTTCTAACTAGCTTGGAAGAGGTAATATGTGCTTTATTTATAGCAAAAACATGAGATCTAGCCCAGGGGGAGCGCAAATCCCAAAGAGAGAGAGACTGCAGCTACATGTGGAGTGAATCTGAGCCTGATCTGAGTCTAATTTGAGTCTCACTGAGTGCAATTGTCAATGGGAGAGCTGATCTGACTGACACCTCAACCTGCTAACTGAAGCATCCACCAAAACTCATCCAGATGAGCCCACACGTGTGGAGGAGAGAAGGGGGAGCACAATTCCCAAGATTGCATGCATAAATGTTCTCTTTATTCAGCCCAGATTACCTCCTTCTGTCAAGGGATGGTCAAATCCAGTCAATCCCAAGCCGATGAGACTGATTTCAGTCAAATCGAAGCAAATCCCAATGATTTAGGATTTGGGGTTTTCTCCATTATTTAATTAATTTATTAATTGAAATAATCAATATTTGATTTTTAGGGATTTTTTACCTGAGTGATGGACAAATCACTCAAAACTTAGAAAAAACAGGTTTATGGGTTTACATGGTGCTCTTAGCTTGAAAATGAGCACCCCCATGACTAAAACTGAGTTCCGAGCCCACTTTTATTACAAAACCAATTTTTCCAATTAGACTATTAAAAAATAGCCTAAGTTTTGTGGAAAAATAAAAATAAAAAAAACTTTAAAAATTAAAACCTAATGGGACTTAGACATGTTCATATGACTCGACCATGATGCGTAGCATGTTTATACATTGACACATAGACTCTAATAACCTCAATGGGCCTAAATGCCAAGCCGACCACCCCAACTTTGGAGGTATTGAGTGAAAAACTCAGAAATTATCAGTCATTTATTCAACAACCAATAATAACCAAGGGAAAAATTACCCTGGGCTGATCGGATTGAGAAATAAAGTCTTAGAGACCGAGTCTTTTACAGACACTATCATGCTAGAACATTTTATTACAACTCCCCTATGGGGTATGAACATGTGATATAATACAACAAACACTTCCCAGAAGCACTTCCGAAGGTCTTCTGAAGTCCGAACAAATCATCTTTGTCTGGTTCACCAGGCTCACTTGATAAAAAGCCATTAAGTACAACTTAGGTGGTAACATCTGGCTCCATCTAGAGACACATGCTCTGACTAATCTTCTGATCAAAGAAGAGGGTGTGAGAACTCTAGAATCTCTGGGTCCTGCATAGCAATTAAAGCTTGTCAGTAACATGTATATAAAAGAAATCAATTGTAAAAGCAGACTAATGTACATAATTAATCTATGATATACAAAAAAGCAATATTTTACAAGACTAATATACAAAAGAAAAATTTCAAGGTTAGTACCATGGTACAAAACATCTATAATACAACAATATCTATGTTACAACAATATGATACATGAAATTTTTAAAAAATACATGCAGGGAAAGGTTTAGAAATTGGCCCTGAAACCACCGATGCCAATAAAGGTATCAAACCGTCTTGCTGAAGAACATCTTGAGGAGAAATCCATTCACTGGTAGGCTTAACCTTTCTCCTTCTAGGTCATTTAGATAGAAAGAATTTGTTCCTGCTACTTCATCAATGATATATGGCCCCAACCATAAGCTGTCGAACTTTCCTTGTTTTCCAGGTTTCTCCCGCCGTTTTTCCCAACGCAAGACTATGTCACCTACTTGAAAGGATCCAGGCCGTGTAGATCTATCAAAGGTTCTCTTGACTTTGTCTGAATTTCTGATACTTTGGTCAAGGGAATTTCTGATACTTTGGTCAAGGGAATTTCTTCTACTCTCATCTAACTCGATCAACTAGTTGATTTTGTTCTGAATGGAATCCTGATCTAAGCTAAAGGTCTGGAGAAGCTGATACACTGGAAGCTTTAAGTGGACAAGTAAGGTGACATCTAGGCCATAGACAAGTTCAAAAGGACTCCTTCTGGTTGAACTTTTCTTTGTGATTCTATCGGCCCATAATGCAAACTTGATCTTGCTATCCCAAGCCTTTTTATTATCACCAATAGTTTTCTTGATTATGGTCATTAAGTTTATATTACTTGACTCAGCTAAACCATTTCCTTGGGGATAATAGTTGGATGAATGGGATAAGATAGTGCCGTACTTGAAACAAAAGGATGAAATCTCGGAGGAAACAAAGTACGGGCCATTATCTGTGATGATTCTGGCTAGCACACCAAATCTTGTGATAATCTTATCTTCTAAGAAATCCATGACTATAACATCGGTTGCCTTCTTGGTGGGTATCACCTCTACCCACTTGGTGAAATAATTAGTGGCGGTAAGTATCGAAGAATAACCATTGCTCGAGTTATCTTTGAACTTACCGATGAAATCAAGCCCCCACTGTTGAAAGGGGGCCTGGACTACTATTGGGTTTAAAGGCAAGGCTTTCATTTGTTGCTTTCCAGTAAACAACTGACACTGGGGGAAAACTCTGACAGACTTGTGCACATCTGAAAAGAGGTTCGGTCAATAGTAGCCTACTCTAAGGATATTATGGGCGGTTGTTCTTGGTGTAAAATGTCCACCACAAAATCCTGCATGGAAATCAACCATGAGTTTTTTGGACTCGGGTTCATCGACACATCTAAGTATTAAACCATCGAGGTTTCTCCAACCCAAACCATCTTTTGTTAAACAATACTTAGTTGCTTTTAACCTTAATGCTCTTCTTTTATGGCCAAGTAGGTGATCAGGGCATGTAAGGTTACAGAGAAAAAATATGATGTCGGTATACCAAGGGTGTTGCTCTAATTTCTGAAGCTCGTCTGATACAATTTGTTCTGGATCACTGTTCTGGCAGATTATTCCTAAGGCCTTTTCATTTCCTTGGGTCAACAACTTTGCAAGACCTTGTCCCTTAATTAACTAAGTAGGTTTTATCTCTAAATCATACTCTTGAATTTTTGAAACCCACTTACCCCTAATTCCTAGACAATCTTGTTGAGACATGATATCCTTGACAGCTGCATGGTGTACATAACCAATGATTTTGGAGTATCCTACATAAGTTATGAAATGTTTAAGGGACTTGACAAGAGCATAAGACTATTTCTCCATGGTGGTATACTTCAACTCTGAACGTTGCAAGGCTCTACTCATAAAGGCTATAGGTTTCTCTTGTCCCTCTTTATTCTTTTGAAGCAAAACACCAGCAATGGTGTCCTCCAAGGCAAAGGAAAATATCTGAAATTCCTTGGAATAATCTAGACTGATCAAGATTGGGTACTTGGATATGACATCTTTGATAGACTTGAAAGCATCTTTCCCTTCATCCGTCCACTCAAAGTTAGCATCTTTCTTTAACAATTTTTGTAGAGGCTTCATTAATTTTGCTAAATTTGGGATGAATCTCCTTATGAAATTAATCTGACCATTGAAAGACTAGAGAGCTTTAAGATTTTGAGGCAAGGGGACTTTCTTAATGGCTTCAACTCTCTCAGGATCGAATTTGACACCATCCTTAGAAATGATGTGTCCCAGCAACTTGCCTTCGTCAACCCCAAAGATTGACTTGGCAGGGTTTAAGGAAATACCATATTTCCGACATCTTATGAAAACCTACCTAAGATGACTTATGTGGTCAGATGTTTCTTTTGAGAAAATAGTTAAGTCATCTTGATATATTTCGATTATTTTGCCTATAAGTTATTTGAAGGAAAAATCCATGGCTCTTTGGAAGGTGGCACCAGTATTTAATAAACCAAAAGGCATTCTTAAAAATTTATAGGTGACCCAAGGTGTGGTGAATGTAGTTTTATGTTGATCCTCTTTATTTACCAACACTTGGTTATAACCGGAAAAGCCATCCAACATGGACATCATTCCTGATCCCGTTACTTTTGAAGCAATGTTTCCATGTCGGGCAATGGGTAATTATCTTTAAGGCATGATGTATTCAGATTTCTGAAATCTATACATATTCTAATTGACCCATTCTTCTTTCTAACAACAACTAAGTTGGAGCACCACAATGAATGTCGTGTAGGTGCTATGATCCCTGCTACTAACATCTTCTGAAGTTCCTTCTGCACAATGGGGGCCAACTTAGGATTTATTCGCCTAAGTTTTTGTCGAAAAGGCTTGACCTCCTTAGCCTCTTCTGTGAGGGGAATAGTGTGTTGAAACACATCTTCCCGATAGGCTTTAAGTTCATCATAACTAAAGGCCAACACATCTCTATATTATTTGATTAAGTTGATCAAACTGTTCCTTTCCTTTTCTGAAGTACCTTTTCCAATTTTTATTAACTTGGGGTCCTTATCAGTTCCTATGTTTATTTCCATATAATCCCCAATTTTTATTTCTTCTTTTTTGTTTTTATGAAGATCCTGTCAATCAAACAGATTTTCAAAATCTATAAGGCTACTTGGGATGTGATTCCTTTCGTTATCCTCGCATTCTTGATACTCTTTACCCTCCTGCTGATAACTGATCTTGCAACCTTCAAACTCTTGGAGATTATGGATAAATCTCAAGAGTTGCTCATCATCTTTAAACACCTGCCAATGATCTACATTATCTGGAATTGATGGTCTGAAATTAATTTCCATTTTTCCATTCCCATTAATCATTTCATCTGAAGGCTGGAGGGTGGATGCTGCTACCACCAACCTATCTGCTAACCCATTCATTTCCCTAGGGACTTTTTGAATGTTAAGTGCATCAAACCATTCCATTGTGTCCCATATGACATTTCTATACTTTCTTAGTCTGTCATTTTTGCACTGATACTGATTCTTAATATGGAGGACAACTAAGTCTGAATCACCTTTTATGTTCAACATCTTTATCCCCATGTCTTTAGCAATTTCTAACCCTAGAAGCCATGCCTCGTACTCAGCTACATTGTTTGATGCTTCAAACTCTAACCTGAAAGCAAAGTTGTAGACTTTATTTGAAGGAGAGATGATCACAATGCCAACACCTTTTCCGGCTTTGGAATAAGCCCCGTCAAAGTACATTTGCCAAATTTCATCTATCTTTTCATCTTTAATGTTTTCCTTAATAGGGGCCATGAAATTTGACAAGATAGCATAGTTTCCAAAGTTATCAGTGAAATGAACAAATTCATTTTCAGGATTTTTAGGGTTTTCTACATGTCGTTTCCTTAGCTTCTCTCTGTGGAGTATCACCCTAGTGTTTTCTGATGCAGGTATAGTAGCATATGTCCAATCCATTTGAATGTAACCACCAAGAGTTACGGCCCACTTTCTGGATAGCAACATACCCCAATTATCTGGAACATCTATCACTACCACATCCATCGACATGTCGATGTCAGGATACTTGGCCAACTTAACATGTAGATTTAAGATTATCCCTACCACTTCAACTTCTCTTGCATCCATTGCACAAACATTGTGGTAAGGTTGGGTGATCCTTAGATTTAGTTGTTCCATTACTTTTCTTGTCACGACATTTGATGAAGCACCTGAATCTAACATGCAGTTATGCAGGAGAAGGTTATCAACTAAGAGAGAGACATAAAAAGGCGGGTGGTCTTCTCTTCTCGGATCAACACTATTGAGGACTATAGACATATCCATAGGTTCAATATGGTAGGCTTCAAATATAGCATTATTATTAGGGAGAGGATCCTCTTCGACAATATTATGAGTTTTACTTTGACTATCCTCTATGGCTTTAAACAACTTTTCTTTTTGACCAGGAATTTTAAGGACATTAGTTGCATAAACATGAATCTTAGCATTACTTCTCCATTCTCCCATGCCAATATTTGATTCAGGGATAACATGAGGATCTGGTAGAGGAGGAGTGGTTACCTTCGGCTTGTACTATTTAGATGGTGAAGGCTTCTCCTTTCTTTGATAAACTGTACCCTTGAATCTAGCCTTCTTCATTTCTTGAATTCTTTCTGGAGTAGGCATTTCTCCATATAAGTTGGAAAGGAGGTCCTTCTCATAACTATAATCCACGGCCTGTTGCCAATGCTGGTTCGATAAAGGGTAGGTTTGGCCTACCATGTACACATGATCAGACTCGCTTGACGTTGTTTCCTGACTACTGACCTTGGGAAGTCCATTTTCCATAACTTGGTTTGCAACATAACAAGTGCTTTCTTGGTGGAATTGTTCACAAGGTCTACACCAAGGAATTACTTCCTCTACCATGTTAGCTGAGTCTAACTGGTTTGGAATCCTAGGTTTCAGTGCTGAGGAGCTTTCTTTTGATACATCTAATTCTGTTTAGGCCGAAAGTTCCTAGGTCCATTATTCCTTTCCATTGTGATTATTCTATTTTGCATAAGATTCAATTGTGCAGAATGATTTGCCATTAGTTGGTTTTGACTAGTAACCAAGTTTTTTATCATGTCCGTCACCTTTTCCATGGGATCTTTAGAAGTTCCCTTTTCTTCTGATTCAACGGCTTTACCCTTCTCTTTGTTGTAGGAAGTGTTTTCCCTAGTGTAACCTGGAATGTTGGACTTGCCTGAAGATTGCATATTCTTTTCTATTTTCTTGGCTAATTCCTGGGCAGTTTTTAGGTCGAACGGTTCCTTGTCTCTCAACTGGTACCTTATGTCACCGGTGAAAGCTTCAATGTAAGATATGATGATAGAGACATCTTTTGGCTTGATATCTCTAGGAAGGTCCGCAACCACACGCCTAAATTTAGTGTTAAATTCATCCATGGTTTCGTTCTCCATCAGCAAGCAAATGTCTTGGTTCCTTCTTTCTCCCCATTTCTTCTTAAAATTATCTTGGAATTCACTAAGAGTTTTATATGTATTATCATCTAGATCAAGGTACCATTCTCCAACATTATCTTCTAAGGATAAAACAAAGAGCTTCATTTTGACATCGTCATGGTCATGGGAAACATCATTGTAATAACTGACCAGGTGCTTTTTGAACTTTCGGAGGTGGGACTTGGCAGTGATGACATTGTTGCCCTGAAATATGGGGAGCTTCTTGATAGCATCATTTGGAATGGCATGGGGAGCACCTGCTATCTGAGAAAAGTCAAGGGGTTTGAAGAATTCCGTCATTTCTTGAGATTGGTGAATATGACTCTCTACAAATATGTGATGGATATCTGAGAGGGATTGGTCTTCTAAATCTTCAAGGTTTCTACGAGAAGTCTACCTATTCAATCTTTCCCTAATAAACCTTTCAGGATCAGGGAGAGGATTGAATAATTGATGGTGGTTTCTTCGGGTAGAAAAGTTCTTGAAGGGATATTAGACAGTGGAGTCTCCAGATGGATCGAGTTTTAATTTTTATGTTTTTTAAAGACAAGATCTATCAAATTTTTTATCTTTTTAGTTGTTTAGAAAAAATTTAAGCTAAGTCGTACTCGGGAATAAAAGGGTTTATCCCCGGCAACGGTGCCAAAAAGTGTTGCCGCCTTTCACACACATGGGGGGGGACGTGGCAGAAATCTTCAAGCCACTAGGTGTGTCCTTGGGGGCAAGTCTCGAGTCAAGGATGTCACCTTGTTCTTGACTCCTTCGTTTAGGCTTAACTCCTAACGAAGCCAAGGGGGGTAGACCCTATTAAGTTACTAAGGAAGAATTATTTAGTATGATGATATTAAACTGAATGAGTTACTTAGGAGTTTGAAATTCAACCATAAACAACCGTAGATGGCAAGATAAAAAAATGAGCACACGAAAGCAAAATGCTGAGACACAATATATAGAAAGAAAATATCTAGTGCCTTAAAATGGAGTCATAAAATAATCAATGTACTTGCATGTGCTTGTAGTGAATTTTTTGCGATTGCTTCTTGGTACGTTTTAAGTTAATGTGAAATATGAGTTGATTAAAATTAGGCGAGGGGAGGGGACTCCAGATATACCCGAGGGGTACTTGGAGTATGTCCAAAAATAAACCTTCATGGCTACCCGCAAGGAATGTGTGGGCTGAATGGAGTCTCCGAGACTGTGTTCATAATACACCCTAAGGTGTAACAAAGATCAGCACCTCGAGGTCATTGTCCAGGAGTTCCCACTTCCTTTGGGTATTTTGCCACCGTTTACGGTTTGATCGAGGCATTGGATTTTCTCCTGATGGTGGTTAATTGGGGAAGGTGAAAACTAATTAATCTAGTCACTCACGTTGCTTTTGATGCAGCTTGACTGATCAGACGAACTGCAGCGTGCAGGGCATACACACTGGAGTCTTGTCAATTTTAGTGAGTTTTAAAGGATGTGTTTTCTTAGAAAGAAAAACCCTCTAGGAACCTCTTTCGGTCCAAGTGGACCTCAATCGAGGAATCAAGGAGGGGGTTGATTTTAGATCAATTATTTACAGAAATTAATGATAAGCAACAAAAGAAAAGAAGCAAACAACATGTTCTCTAATTTTTCCTACCACACATCTCTTTCCCCTTGCGAGTCAATCGGGAAGTCGTGGGGTAAGTATTCAAGTTACTTGGATACTGTAATATGGAATATATGATAAAGTAATCAAAGCATGTTATTCTGCATGAATGAAACTAATCTAGAGCGAACAAAAATAAGACAATGCAAAAAATGACAAAAAAGGCGTGAAGCCCCCCAGGGGGATGGGGAATGGGCTCGAAAGAGCCTATTCGGAGAAATTTTTTATTATATGATGTTACAATATCAATAAAATTATCTAAATCCTCTTGGCTCTTATACAGGATGAAGCCAATATTTTACAAATTGCCCAAAATTAAAATTATAGTCAAAAGGGAGACCCCTGGGGGGATTTAGATGATCCAAAAGCCACTTTAGAACAACAAATTCTCCTCTTTCTGTTATGCCTGCTAAAAGACAACGAGCGTATTAGAATGAAAGATGTCCAAAAGCACTTTGAAAGTACCTTTGGGTCATCCTACTTTAAACCAAAAAAAAACTAAGTTAAAACTAGTTAAAATGGCAAAAAAGGAACCAAGGAAAGCAAGCTTTCCTTGGGATATTGGCCTGCTGTTTGGGAAGCCAATGAGATTTGCACTGATTGCTGGATTTTATCTTTTAAAAATAGAAACAAAAATCTAATTCATGAAAACTATGGATTCTCTTTAAATTGCCATGCAAAACGGATGATTTCCCTAAATTATAACTAGAATGCTTAATGAAACCTTTTAGGAATGAGATCTAGACTATGAGCCTTGAAATAATAGATCTATGTAAGTTTTAATTTAAGATGATAGATCTGAATAATGACAAAGTTTGTAAACAAAGTAACTAGGTAAAATTTGGATTTTTAGGAGGAAGAGAGAGAAAGAGTGCTGGAATCCTTGAAGATCAACCCTAGAGCTTTCCGATAGAATGTCGAGGGACTATGCCTTTGAGAAATTTTTGGAGAAAGTGAGGAAGCCAACTAGATCAACACCCTCTCCAAGCTAGGAACCTGCAACTTAATCCAAAGGCTTGCCAAAATGCTTGTGAGATCCAGTTAATACATAAACAAAGATATTAGAATATCATGCATATAAACTTATAAATCATGTTGAATCTAGATCTCTAAACATGCATAAAAAGGCGGAAACCCCAACTCCGCGAATGCTCATATACGGTCTAGCGGCCCCATGGGGAGGGCACTCCAACGTGGACCCCAACCACTGAAGGAAAGAGATAGCCAATAAACTTATTAACAAACTCTTTTCCTATCAAGATCATAATAAACTTATTATCAAACTTTAGCACTGGATCCACAAAAAATGAGCAAGTTATGAACATAGATAAAGGTTACCTCAGTAAAACATGGCAATGTTCATCCACACACACAATAGCATGACACCATCTTGCCTCCAAAGCTTTTCTTTATTTCAAATGAAAAATAGCAATAGTACAATAGCTATAGCACCTCCATTCCAGTTCTAACTAGCTTGGAAGAGGTAATCTGTGCTTTATTATTAGCAAAAACAAGAGATCTAGCCCAGGGGGGCACAAATCCCAAGGAGAGAGAGATTGCAGCTGCATGTGGAGTAAATTTGAGCCTAATCTTAGTCTATCTGAGTCTGATCTGAGTCTCACTGAGTGCAATTGTCAATCGAAGAGCTGATCTGACTGACACCTCAACCTGTTAACTGAATCATCCACCAAAACTCATCCAGATGAGCCCACATGTGTGGAGGAGAGAGGGAGGGCGCAATTCCCAAGATTGCATGCATAAATGTATTCTTTGTTGAGCCCAGATCACCTCCTTCTGTAAAGGGATGGTCAAATCCAGTCAATCCCAAGCCGATGACACTGATTTCAATCAAATCGGAGCAAATCCCAATGATTTAGGATTTGGGGTTTTCTCCATTATTTAATTAATTTATTAATTAAAATAATCAATATTTGATTTTTAGGGATTTTTGACCTGAGTGATGGACAAATCACTCAAAACTTAGAAAAAGCGGGTTTATGGGTTTACATGGTGCTCTTAGCTTGAAAATGAGCACCCCCATGACTAAAACTGAGTTCCAAGCCCACTTTTATTACAAAACCAATTTTTCCAATTAGACTATTAAAAAATAGCCTAAGTTTTGTAGAAAATTAAAATTAAAAAAACTTAAAAAATTAAAACCTAGGGGGACTTAGACATGTTCATATGACTCAACCATGATGCGTAGCATGTTTATACATTGACACATAGACCCTAATAACCTCAAAAGGCCTAAATGCCAAGTCAACCACCCCAACTTTGGAGGTATTGAGTGAAAAAATAAGAAATTATCAGTCATTTATTCAACAACCAATAATAACCAAGAGAAAAAACACCTTGGGTTGATCGTATTGACAAATAAAGTCTAAGAGACCGAGTCTTTTACAGACACTATCATGCTAGAACATTTTAACAACTCCCCTATGAGGTATGAACATGTGATATAGTACAACAAACACTTCCTAGAAGCACTTCCGAAGGTCTTTTGAAGTCCGAACAAATCATCTTTGTCCGGTTCACCAAGCTCACTTGATAAAAAATCACTAAGTACAACTTAGGTGGTAACAAGGCTCAGACCCCATTTCCACTCCAAAAATAGTTCAACCAAGACAACAGAGGCACACACAACAATTTCCAGATCTGGGATTGATGAAAAACAACTTGAGAGCAAAAAACGAATTTGCAGACGGGTAAAACAACACCCTTAGCATCAATTCGATTTCCAGATTCATTTATGGCCCTAACGTGGCCAAAACGAATTCAACTGGCACCCAAAATTCGAGGCTCTATTCTCCCACTTGTTGGGCAACACTAAACAGCGAAATTCCCCACCATCGAAATGTGGAAATGGCACCAAAACGCCCAACAGAGATCCCAACCACTAGAAGCTAACAAAAACACTTCACAACCATGGTAAAAACACATGAAACTGCAAAAACGTGAGTGGAAAATGCGCCAGCAGCTCCAAAAACGTGAGGAAAACCAACCCAATCCCTGGCATTACAAAAATGACCTCCCATCCATGGGAAAATGAAGCCAACAACCAAAAACATGGAATGAAAACACACACAGGAAGTTCTGGATGCCTGAGAGAGCTCACGTGAAGGAAAAATGGTGAGGAAAACATCCAAACATGAAAGCATGGTAGAATGGCCTACGTTTTTGGGTTTTTGCTTGCCCAGGGAGTCAAAACGTGTTTCCCAAAAACTGATGGCTTCTCCAATTCGAATTTGGGTTGTAATACCTTGCCCATCCCATGCAATAACCAACTCAATCAAATTCTGGCAGTAATAAATGATTGGGTGAATAGACAAGAAAGGTAGTTGATAGTTTGATGGGTTCTCCCTTTGAAATTTGGCTTTTCCCCATTGGCCCCAAAGGTTAAATATCCCCCCCCCCTATCCTTAGGAAATCATGCCCTTTCTCATTATGGTTGCATTGGCATAGCTGGTTGTGGGTGTTTGAATTAAAATGCATATGTACAAGGTGATTTAAAATCATAACGTGCCTAGCTAGCACAAAATATCCTCGGCACCAATTTCATCGCCGGAACATAAAACGATAATCCATGGTGGGCCTTTTTGCCTTTAGCTCCACACCATGATTAATTACAATATATTCACCATATACATTTAATGCAAACTAGGTCAAAACTAGGGTGTTACACATAACACATGTGAGTCGTAGGTAGTCACCTAGTGAGGTAATTTGTGCTCCTGGCCAAACTCTATAACTCATTTTGATGGTGCTCATTGGCCTGAGACTGCTCCTGTTTAAACCTTTGCAATTCTTGTTATTTTTCCTCAAATTCCTTATTCAGTGAGGTAACTGAGTCATAACTTTCCCCTACAAAGGATCCCATAGCAGTTGTTGTATCCAAAGCTTCTTGCTTGACATATTTTGAAGCTCTCTTCCATATGATCTGGTTTGGAACATTTCCCTGCACCATAGTTCCTCCTTTGGCTCTCTTGTAGCCCTTCTTAACCACAACCTTCTCTATTCTGCTCCAAAAATACTCTCTCACTGATACCACTGCATCTTCACCAAAATCTATTATTTCTTCTATTGTGGGAGTTGACATTTTAGAAACTGTGACTAGAGGCACAGGTTGGGAAATAACAGGAGTTGGGATGGGCATGTTCACTTGGGGAATTGAAATGGATGGCAAGTGAGCATGGGAGGCTGAGGGTGGAGGAATGAAAAATAGTGATAGGAGTAATAAGCTCCGCAGAGGTGTAAGGAGTTGGAATAACAACAGGATGTAAAGATTGTGAGGAAACTTGTGCTTGGGATGTCTATAAAGATGTAATCTGAATAGGAGTAACATGTTGTTCAATTGCTGTTGAAAATGAAAATGTGAGAGTAGGAAAAGTGGCAGAAGGAATAGTGGATGGAATGGAAAAAGGCATAGAAGGTGCCTCAGTGTTAAGGGTGATGATTTGTGGGAAATGGATATCTAGGAATGAATCATCATCCACTAAAACTTCAAGTGGATCCACATATGCATGGATCACTGAGACAATTGGAGGTAAGGTGACATGGATAGTGATTGGGCATGAGAATCTGGTGGGGAGTGATTCTTCTTCAAGATCATTATCCTCAATCTCAAGCATCTCTACTTGTGGTGGTGGTTCTTCGATCCTTTGCTTTTTTTCTTAAGGGGTAGAAGCTACTACTTGTGCCTTTACCATTGAGCTCATCAGCTATAAACTTCTCTTCATCTCTGTTGACTTCATAAGGGCATCGAGAGTGGATGAAGGTTCAGATTGTGGAGGATATTCAATTACATCTTTCCCACAATCATTTGTTTTCTCAGTAATCATAGAAGAGGTGTTTCCTTGTGATTTTTGTGCTTCTTTTCGACAAATTTATTTTGTGTCTTTTCCTCTAATTCCAATTCAAGTTTTCTATAATGGAGAACTTTATTTTTAAGCTCCTGTTGGTACTGGAAAATAAAGTTCTTCTCATCAGGAAAAGAGATCATGCTTACAACTTCAGAAAAAGCATTGGCCCCTTGATAAATAGAATCATCAAGATCCATCTAATGAGCATAGGTTGTCTTCATATGTTCTTGAGTAAAATTATTTTCCAAAAAGGACTTTGGATCATGCATCCTTTTGGGGGCCTCTCCAAGATTCATAGTAATGATTTTCCTGCCAATAACACTTGCATGGGTGGAGTTCTGCATTACTAGAGGTCCAAGGCTAAGGGTAAATTCGGTCCACCCTTTCCTTTTAGCTCTAGTGAGATTTGGAAACACTCCATCAATGACTGTATGGAAAGATATATCTTCCAGCACCATTATGTCACACACAATTCTGTGTAACAGATGAACAATGTTGCTGCCCTAAATTCTGATATATATATATATATACCAATATATAGGCTCACATAGTAAGATCAAAGATGAACCCTATCAATGAGACACATGTGCCATCACAAGAGAAACACGTGATAAGCATGAACCATACCTTTTTTAGGATCACAAGATGAAGAAACAATAGAAAAACCAAAAGAAACTCTATATCATGTCACCACATATCCCTCGCAACAAGATTCTCAATGAGCAAAGAATTTTGTAACTCTGATTTTGTATGATAAAGTTATGCCAATTTTAGTGAATGTCTTCAATCCTCAAAGATGCCCAAAATTTTCTCCTCCACAAAGTTTCGCACTTTTCTCCAAGAGTTGTGAAATATTCAAGAGAGACTTGATTGATGAACAAATGAAATGCTTGATATTCTATTTATATAGGTCATGGAGGAAATTTAGTACCTCAAACTGGGTCAACATGCAATTCAAAATTAGAAATAATTAAATTCTCTTTTGTTTGGTAGGTTGACCCAAAAAGGTGGGGTACACCAACTTCAAAAATTCAAATCTCTTCAAAAGTAAGGAGTTAGAAGATGCTCCACATATCAACGGAAATGGATTGACAAGGACTATGTCCCATATGATGGGTTTATTTGCAAATTTTTGGTATAATACCCTTAAATTTTTCAATTTGTTTAGGACTACAAATATTCCACACATAAAGCTGTCAAAGACCATGTTACCTTATGCATAAGTTCCAAGGTCAAAGGCTCAATTGACATCATCAAAGGCATGAGGTATTTGATGGTGTTCACATACATAGAATTCACATCAACAAGGAGGAGGGATCCACCATATACTCATCATATCAAGGGTATCAAGGACCCCAACACCACCAATCAAGTGGGAACAGAGACGTTTTCAAGAATATCATCATCATATTCACGGTCTCCATATCATTAAAAACATATCCAATGGTTCCACTATATATATTCATCACAATAAGAGTACCAACACCCCAAAACACAGGTACAAAGATATCACCACTAGTTTGCAACACCTTATGGGATTCATATGCATGATCACAAGGCTACAACATGCCAATGACCATATAATGTCGAAGGGTGATCAAACCACCATATGTGTGGTTTCAAGACCCAAACTTCCAAGGACACCAAGGACCCCATAAGAATGGGTTCCAACATACCACCATAAGTGTGGGGGTTCCAAGACCTAAGTCTCCACATGCAAGAGGATCAAGATATAAGCTTGTGGACTCAAGGACCCCACAATAACTCAACAATCTCAAGACCATCCAATGCAAGAAATGGGCTCCAGCATCAACACATCAAGTGACTTACGCACATGAGCCACATCATCCATCCAACAACCAATCAAGAGACCAAAAAAAATACAAGCATAAAAAGCATCACAAAGATCGGTAACCAAAGATCAACTAGGATCAGGGAACTCGGTAATGGACTCAAATGGGATGAAGATAAAACTTAGGGACACTATAGGTAACCAGGTCTTTTTCCATTGTTCCAAGGCCTTTAAGGTGTTCAAGCTTGGGCTTGGACAAGTTAAAAAGGGCTCCTTTGACTCAGACAACCACAAAATAAACACTAACCCTAAGGGTCTCCACAAGGGGCACCAAGGACTCAATAGTTGGCATCAATGACAACTTAATCAACAATCTTCCCCTTTTTCATTGATGACAACACCATAACTCTTCTTCAGTTTAAGCTCCATGTGTCAACAAAACTTCTCTCCCCCTTTGGAATCAATGGAAAAGGGAACATCCTTTGACAATACCGCTCCCCCTTAGTGCATGCTCCCTTTGTCATCAACTTCTCTTCCTTTTTCAACTTTTATTGTTGTTTGCATTAATGCCAATAAGAACTTCCTTTGGTAATATTGCTCCCCCTATCATTAGACAATGTTGATGTTTTGATGAACATTTATTCTGTCACAACGATACTGCTGGAACCAAATACTATACGATATTGAAAAGAGTGTGATCATTGATCTCAAATCTAATAATCATGTACATAGATCCTTTTACACATTCTTTGTACACTTCATATCACGGGTCAATAGTCTTCAAAATGGTATTGTTTTTTTCCCAAGATTTTCATCATTTCTATTTTGATCAATGGTGCAATCTACTAACTTTATTCTCCATACTTTAGTAGATGGTTTTTCATGTCATTTGATTAAACTTTCTTTCTTCTCCAAACTTTAACTTGTCCCTACATCCTGCAATGTTTTGTGAAATGACCATAATATAGCAATTGTAACACTGAACGAAAAACCCATCATGATTTCTTCTTGGAGTGATTTTTTCATGATCTATGCAATGGATGGATTTGTGACCATAGTTATCGCACTTGCAACAATATCCATTGAACATCATTTGGTATATATGAGAAAAGAATCTTCTTTGTGATGTACCTTCTCTTGATTCTTGATGATAATGGGATATTACGAGAATACGTGTATAACTGTTAGTCTTTTATTCATTTTCCATAGAGCTTTTACTTTATTCAATGTTCTTCTTTATCTTTGAATTTGTATTTAATTGAGTAGTTGGTTTGTACAGATCTTCCTTCAGAGAGAGGATATTCAATTCTTGCTTTTGACAAATTTCTATCTTTTCTTGGAGTTTTTTCGTTGGATCTTCTTCTATTTGCTTGACTTCTTCTATCTATCTGTTTAGATAAATGATATTGTCTTCCATATATCCTTTTGAATTATGATCATCCTCATGGGATTTTTGCAGTTGAACTTTTAGTACATGATTCTCCTTTCTGAGTTCTAAGAGCTCCTTTTCAAATTCAAAGTTTGTCAGACACATCTTCCGTAACTCTACCTTCAACGATTTGATTTCAAAGTTCTCGTTTTCTTCTTAATTTCTTTTTCAATATTTCTTTAGTCTTATAGGTACTTATCTCACTGTATTTTCCTTGTAGCTTGCAGTTCAATTCTTTCTCCTTATCTTTTGATCTTGACAATTTCTTCTGATTGCTTCTCATTTTCTGTAGCTGACTTCTCAAGTTTATCTTTCAAAGAGTTGGATATGGCTTCTTTGATTTTGGTATCTTCTTTGACTTGGAGTTTTAGATCAATTATAGTCTGTGTGGCCTTCTCGAATTATTCTTGATTGTTTTTCTTAGATTCGTCCAATTGCTCTTGCAATACCTGGTTCTGTTAACAAATAATTTTTACTTCTTGCGAAACATTAGTAATTTCATTGGCTATTTGAATTTCGTATAGAACCATAGTATCTGTTAAATTTCTATCACTTATCAGAGAGCAAGAATTTTCAGCACAATTTGAAGTATTGCATTCTATGAATTCAAAATGGTTCTTATCTTCCATACCTGATAAACATATATCTTTAAAAGCATTACAAACAAAGGGTTCAGGGGACTTACCTTCATACTTACCTAGATCTTGTATTGACCTTTTGATGGAGTTGTCTTCTGCTTTTTGTTCTTCATCCAAGTTTAGCTGATTTATTTTGAACAACAATTCTTCAATTGAGTTGTACTTTCCTATTTTCTCCTTTTGGAGATCTATCACATCTTCAACCATAAGTTTCATAACCTCTTCTTGTTGTTCTTTAGTGGAGTAGGTATGTTCTATTTTGAGACATAGTTCCTTAGCTAAGTTGCACTTTCCTATCTTCTTTTTTTAGTGATATGTTAATCCTTCAAGGATGGTTTCGATAGCCAGTGAATTATTCTTCCTTGCTTCATTATGAGTTGTTGATTTCACTTTCTTTGGAGGAGTATATACAGTAAGAACTGATTGTCACATACCAATTCCTTCTGCCTCAAGATAAAATTGCATTTATCTTTTCCAGATGAAGTAATCTGTTCCACAAAACAATGGTACTCCATTCATTGAGAACCCCATGGTGTGTTAAAGATCTCTTTCAAGCTGATAAGGATTTATGTGAAGGAAACTCTCTGATACCAATTGTTAGACATACCGAGCACACTAAGAGGGGGGGGGTGTTGAACAGTGTGTATATCTTTTGTTACTTTTTCAACGTTAACAATCATCAACATCTCATTCAATATTATGTAGAGTACGTTATTATCATTATACATATCATCATATCATCTTCACATAAGAAGCATAGAAAAACACAATACACAATATTTTTTATGTGGAAACCCAAGTCCTAGGGGAAAAACCACGGAATCCTTATAATAATAGTTTTCCAGCAACAACTAGAAGGAGGCAACACCCCCTTATTACAATGATTTCAATTCTCTAGCTACAATTGGAAGGAGGATACAACCCCCTGATTTACAGGCTACAACCTGAAGGAAGCTCCAACTCCCTATTTCTTCGGCTACAACCCCCTTTCCTTGCCCCGTCCTGTCGCCTAATATGAAAATAGTGTTGATTTTTCTTAGCAACATCGAGAGACCTTCTCTTCAGAGAATGAGACCACCTGGTCCGGGACCACGATGAAGACTCAACCCAGTGTTCAGTGACCATTATGTTGAATGGTAGATATATGGTCTGGGACCATGATATAGACCCATATCTTCCCTAGCTAGACTCAACCTTGTGTTGAGTAGACATCTGGTCCGGGACCACGATGTAGACCAGTTTAGGACTGGTAGAATCGACTTAGTTCTGAGTAGCCATTCTCTTGGAGAATGAAGAAACTGTAAGCCCTAGACTGGGTCTGGGCATGCGTGTGGCACTTTGACCCTTGATCTATGGGCTTGGTGTGCTTCTCCAAGGATTAGCTACTCTTGGTTAAGTTACACTAGTACCAGATCTAGGTGTTACACAGTGTGTGAGATAAAAGCATTAATAACTCTCTTGGTTTATGATGATGTATTTTTTAAATAAAAAAGGACCACATGTAATGACCATAGGGGCACTTGGAAAAAGGCCAAAGTTAAAAGTCAAAATTAAATAAATATTTTTTACCACAGAAAAATGACCACAAGTGAAAGTCAAAATAAATAAGGACTTCTTATAAAAGTCAAAGGAAAAATAAAAGGACCCTTTTGGTAAAAGTGAAAGTGAAATTAGGAAAAGATTAAAAATATTATTATTTTTATCTTTCCTAATATTTTCCACTTACAGGTTAACAAAGGCTATAAAAGAAGATCAAGTCTTCTCATTAGACACACAAGTTTTTCTCTCACAGGTGGATCTACTAATTTTCTTGAAGAAGTTTTGTCTTGCCTCAGCCTAGGGCATCATCAGCAAACCCTGAGCTAGGGTTTTTATCAGCATTCTTCGACTCATAATTTTTTGTGGCAGCTCTTAAGTCTTCTAGGCAGCCCACTCTCTCTCTCTCTCTCTCTTCGTACGGGCTTCCTGTCTTTTCTCTCACAGGCTGAGTATTTTTTTGGGCTAACAAGTAGCCCTTCACAAACCTAGTGTGAGGGCAGAGTAGCCAGTAGGCACCCTCGAGCAGAATCTCACAGGCTTACCCGTGAGGGTTTGGCCCATGGCCAACCCTCTGGTAGCCTAGGGAAAGCCCTAACAGGGCTGTCATGGCCATGTGCAGTGGAAGGAGAGGACGGGCAGCAACTGGGAGAAGACGGGCAGTAGCCGAGCAAGCAGCAGAGGAAGGACATCCGGGAAGGTAAAAAGGGCAGTCGTACAAGGGTACGTACAGATCCATACGAACACCTGTACGGCTAGAAAAAGTGCAAACTGTCAAAGTGAAAGTCAGATCTGAACAACAGACTGTTTTTATGCAGGAGATAGAAAAATATCAGTTTTCTGGAAAATCCCTAATTTGGGAAAAATTGTAATTTCTGGAAATTGTGGTGAAATTATCAGTTTGAATTTTTGCTGATAATTTTTATTGTGACTGTGGTAAAACCCAGAATTGGGTTTGAGGAACATTTTGAAGAATTTCTTAAACCATCTCATTTACGAGATGAGTTATTAATGCTTTTGGGTTTTTTGTCCTTTGAAGGTTTCCCCAGTGAAAAATAGTGTCCATGTGTGCTGATATGATGAATGTGTTTATACTGCACTATTGATTTGTTTAAGTAGATCTGCAAATTTTTTAAGTTTATGCTAATGCTAAAAATTCAACATGGTATCAGAGCTTAACATGTGAAAACATAGTGAAGGGACACTGTTGTTGTTTCTCACTAGATCTTGGAATAAGATTTGCAAATCTAACATTTGGTTAAGTGATGGAGATGGCCACCAATGGTCTCAAACCAAAAGAGAAGCTCTCCAGTGCAACAAACTTCAACTCCCAGAAAGCCAGGTTGACAACGATTCTAGATGAGAATGACTTGGATGACATTGTTTTCAATACCACAGAAGAGACTGCAACAAATGTTGGTACTCTTTCCTACAATAAAAAGCAAGGTAAGGCTAGAAGAATCATTTATGATTCCATCAAAGAAGAATTGGTGCCAAAGATCTCATCTCTGAAGACTACTAAAGAATGCGATGATACGTTGGTAAACCTCTATGAAAAGAAGGATCCCAGTCAAAAGAGAGTCTTGAAGAAGAGGCTATGAACTTTGAAGCTGAACAAAGATGAAAATGTTGGTTCCTTTTTCACCAAGATCAAACATGCAAGAGATCAACTCCTTGCTATTGGTGTTACTATTGATGATTATGATCTTTTACAGACAGTGGTTGATGGTCTCCCAAGCTCTTGGGAAACCTTCATGGTATCTATCTATGGACGAGAAAATAAGCCAACCTTTGAAAGGATTTGGCATGATTGCATACAAGAAGAAGCAAGGAAAACTGAAAAGGTAATCAAACAGGATAACCTTGCACTTGCAGCAAAGACAAAAAGGCTCAAGAAACATTCTTCTCAGCAAAAGAAAGAGAAGAAACCTCAGGGTAAGTTTTCTGACATGTCTAAGATTGAATTTTATACTTGTCACAAGTTTGGACATTATGCTAGAGACTGCAGGCAGAACAAGAAGAAACCCAAGAGAAGGTTTCAGGCATCTACTGCAGAAGCAGAGGAAGAAGAAGATCGAGATCCAAAGAAGAAGAGGAAAGCCAAGGCCAATAAAACTGATGAGCCTACAAGAGAGTACTATTTGATTTCTGCTCTAACTTGTTCTTTCGCAACTTGCTCTACTTCTTGGTTGGTTGACAATGGTGCCTCTAGGAACATGACAGGTAACCATGGTAACCTCACCAGTTACAGAAAGAAGAAGTTCACCACTCAGGTAGAACTTGGAGATGACTCCACTTACAAGATTGAAGGAGTTGGCTCAACTTCACTTCAACTTGACTCAGGTACAGTTCTTCATGTTGATGATATTCTTTGTGTTCCTGTTTTAAAGAAGAATATTCTATATGTTGTTGGTTTAGAAGACAAGGGCCACAGAGTCCTCTTTATGGACAAGAAGGTATTTTTATGGGAAAAAGACACAGATCTAGACTCAGTAGTACAGATTGGGGTTCAAGAGGGAGACCTCTACAAGGATTCAAAAGTTTCCACTCATGCTTTGGTACATCACTCAGTTGATCCATGTGAACTTTGGTATAGAAGGTTTGGACACCTTCACTACACAGCTCTCCTAGGATTGCAGAAAATGGTTACAGGTATGCCAGAAGTTTCTCCAAAGCATGAAGGAATTTCCAAAGGATGTGCTCTAGGTAAGAACACTAAGAAAGCCTTTCCCAGAAGCAAGAGTAGATCTAAAGGCATTTTGGATTTGATTCATTTTGACATTTGTGGGCCCATGTCTTCACCCTCCTTGAGTGGATGTTTATATTATGTCTTGTTTATTGATGACTACTCTAGGAAGTCTTGGATTTACTTCCTCAAGGCCAAGAGCGAAGCCTTTGACAAGTTCAAAGAATTCAAGGCACTAATTGAAAATCAGACTAGTAGACACATCTGTATCTTGAGATCAGATAACGAAGGTGAGTATGAATCTAATGAGTTTCATGATTTTTTTCGAGAAGCAGGAATCAAGAAAGAGCTAACAGTACCTTACAACCCTCAGCAAATGGGGTTGCAGAAATGAAGAATAGAATGATCTGTGAGGCTGCTAAAGCCATGATCACCGATCCAGATCTTCCTTTGTCTTTGTGAGCTGAAGCTACAGGAACTGCTATGTACATCCAGAACATAATCTCTCATGCTATCTTGGGTGAGAAGAATCCAGAAGAATTCTTCACCATGAAGAAAACTGCAGTTGATCACATGAGGATATTTGGCACACCTATGTATGTTCATGTGCCAAAAGAAAAGAGGTCCAAGCTAGAGCCTTCCGGTAAGAAAGGCTTATTTGTTGGGTACAGTGATTTCTCGAAGGCTTATCGAGTATATATACCTGGACAGAGGTACATTGAGGTCAGCAGAGATGTGATCTTCCATGAGGAAGCGGTGTTTCGTAAAACACTAGAGCTTTCACCGGAAGATGTAGTTGCTCCACTTGATTTTCCAGATTCAGAAATTTAGAGGGAGGAAGAGTTTGATGATCAAACTCTAGATGTTCCTGAGAAAATTGAAAGTCCACTAGAAGAACTACTTGAAGTTCCTCCTTCCAAAAGGAGACCTGCTTGGTACCGAGAAATGGTACAAGAAGCTGAGAAGTTGCTCCAGGGACTTTCAGTGAAAGCATAAGACCACATAAGTACTTCGGACTTATGAGTCAGCTTATCAGTTCATAACCTTCATCATACGAAGAAGCAGCAAGTAAACATGTATGGGTTGATGCCATGATTGAAGAGTATAAGTCAATCATGAAGAATGATGTTTGGGAAGTTGTTCCTAGACCTACAGGCAAGTCAGTAGTGACTTCCAGATGGATTTATAAGATCAAGCATGCTGCAAATGGCAGTGTGGAGAAGTATAAATCCATATTCGTAGCTCATGGCTTCACTCAGGAAGAAGGAATTGACTATGACGATACGTTTGCACCCGTTTCCAGGTACACTACCATCAGAACCATCATTTTACTTGCTGCGGTATTCGGATAGAAGTTACATCAAATGGATGTAAAGACAGCCTTTCTGAATGGTCAAATTGAGGAAGAGGTTTATATTGAATAACCTGAAGGCTTTGTTACTCATGGGAAGAAGATCCATGTATGTAAACTGAAGAAATACTTGTATGGACTGAAACAGGCTCCAAGAGTCTCATATGCCAGGATGGATGGATTTCTCCATAGCTTGGGGTTCTCCAAAAGTACAGCTGATTCTAACTTGTACTTTAAAGTTGTTCATAATCATGTATTTATACTTGTTCTATATGTAGATGACTTGTTTCTTACAGGTGATGAACATTTGATAGACCAGTGTTAGAGGGAGCTAACCTCTGAATTCAAGATGAAAGATCTCGGATTGATGCATTACTTTCGTGGCTTAGAATTCTGGCAAAATCCAGGTGAGATCTTCTTGACACAAGAAAAGTATGCAGTGGATATCTTGGAAAGATTTGGGATGCACGACTGCAAGTCCATAAGTGTACCAATGACTACCAACTTGAAAAAGTTGCGGGACTCGACTCTATATAGACAGCTCATTGGTTCCCTCATGTATCTTATGCATACAAGACCAGACATCTGCTACACAATGAATGCACTGAGTCAGTTCATGTCAGATATGAAGCACATACACTTGATAGACGCCAAACATGTACTCAGATATGTGCGAGTGACTATCACTTATGGGCTGAGGTATACTTCTAGCAGTGGAGTATTGTTATCTGGATATTCAGATTCAGATTGGGCTGCTAGTGCAGTCAACCAGAAAATTACCTCTGGTTATTGCTTCAGTATGGGATCAGCTATGATCTCTTGGTCCAGCAGGAAGTAGGGTTCCATAGCTCAGAGTACAACTGAGACAGAGTATATTGCTACAAGCGATGCCTGCAAGGAAGCAGTTTGGCTCAGAAAATTGTTATCTGATCTATTCGAGGGAAAGCTTAACTCCACGATCATCCATTGCGATAATCATAGTTACATAAAGCTTTCAGAGAATCTAGTGTTTCATGACAGATCGAAATACATTGAAATGAGGTATCATTTCATCAGAGACTTAGTGCAAAGAGGTGTTATGAAGTTGCAGTACATTCGTACAGATGAACAGATTGCAGATATCTTAACCAAGCCCTTAACAACATCAAAGTTTGTGTACTTTTGTGACAAGATTGGTATGGTAGAGAATACCTCTCTCGCTGATAGGGAGTGTTGATTTTTATGAGCATCATTGAGAGCCCTTCTCTTCAGAGAATGGGACCACTTAGTTCGGGACCACGGTGAAGACTCAACCTAGTATTGAGTGATCATTTTGTTGAATAGTAGATATCTGGTATGGGACCATGATATAGACCCAGATCTACCATGGGTAGACTCAACCTTTTGTTGAGTAGACATTTGGTCTAGGACCACGATGTAGACCAGTTTAGGACTGGTAGACTCAGCTTAGTTCTGAGTAGCCATTCTCTTGGAGAATGAAGACACTGTAAGCCCTAGACTGGGTTTGGGCATGTGTGTGGCATTTTGACCCTTGATCTATGGGCTTGGTGTGCTTTTCCAAGGATTAGCTACCCTTGGTTAAGTTACCCTAGTACCAGATCTAGGTGTTACACAATGTGTGAGATAAAAGCATTAATAACTCTCTTGGTTTATGATGATGTATTTTTGAAATCAAAGGGACCAAAGGTAATGACCATAGCATCACTTGGAAAAAGGCCAAAGTCAAAAGTCAAAATTAAATAAAGATTTTTGACCATAGAAAAATGACCACAAGTGAAAGTCAAAATAAATAAGGACTTCTTATAAAAGTCAAAGGAAAAATAAAAGGACCCTTAGAAGTGAAAGTGAAATTAGGAAAAAATTAAAAATATTATTATTTTTATCTTTCCTAATCTTGTCCACTTACAGGTGAACAAAGGCTATAAAAGAAGATCAAGTCTTCTCATTAGACACATAAGTTTTTCTCTCGCAGGTGGATCTGCTATTTTTCTTGAAGAAGTTTTGTCTTGCCTCGTCCTAGGGAATCATCAGTAAACCCTCAGCTAGGGTTTTTATTAGCATTCTTTAGCTCAAAAAAAATTGTGACAACTCTTAAGTCTTCCATGCAGCCCTCTCTCTCTCTCTCTCTCTCTCTCTCTCTTCGTACAGGCTGCATGTCTTTTCTCTCACATGCCGAGTATTTTTGTTGGGCTAACAAGCAGCCCTTCACAGCCCTAGCGTGAGATTTGAGTAGCCCGTAGGCACCCTCGGCAAGCCTCTCACAGGCTTACCCATGAGGGTTTAGCCCGTGACCAACCCTCGAGCAGCCTAGGGCAGGCCCTAATAGGGATGTCATGGCCATGGGAAGTGGAAGGAGAGGATGGGAAGTAGCTAGGAGAAAACGGGCAGGAACCGGGCAGGAACCAGAGCGTCGAGCAGCAGAGGAAGGGCATCCGGGCAGGTAAAAAGGGAATTCGTACAAGGGTACGTATAGATCCATACGACTGTACAACTGTACGGCTGGAAAAAGTACAGACTGTCAAAGTGACAGTCAGATCTGAACAGCAGACTGTTTTTATGCAGGAGAGAGAAAAATATCAGTTTTCTGGAAAATCCCTAATTTAGGAAAATTTGTAATTTTTGGAAATTGTGGTGAAATTATCAGTTTGAATTTTTGCTGATAATTTTTATTGTGACTGTGGTAAAACCCAGAATTGGGTTTGAGGAACTTTTTGAAGAATTTCTTAAGCCATCTCATTTACAAGATGATTTATTAATGCTTTTGGAGTTTTTGTCCTTTGAAGGTTTCCCTAGTGAAAAATATTTTGTCCATGTGTGTTGATGTGATGAATGTGTTTATACTGCACTATTGATTTGTTTAAGGAGATCTACAATTTTTTTAAGTTTATGCTAATGCTAAAAATTCAACAAATAGAAACTGTTGAACCACAGCTGCACTGATCCTGCAGAACTGCTAATAAACACATGTACTACACTACACAATATGCATCACACTACACAACCATTGCAACTACAAACCACTACTCATCATTTGATCACTACTCATCAACTGATCATTGTCCATTGTTTCAGACTGCTCATCAACATGTACAATCAACCTGTGCAATCAAATTGTACCAATCAATATGTTGCTCACATCAACCAACTCAGTCAATTAGAGTCTAACCAACTGCACACCAAATTCAGTCCACCTGATTCAAACCAACTGCTCATACAAATCATCGATTCTGAGTCATACCAACTACACATAAGACAAATTGTGTCAATTCGCCTCAATTGAATCAACCTGTACCAAGTTGCTTGTGTACCTATGCCAAATAAATCATATACTTGTGCTAATATAATAAAGTGCTCTGACAGTCAACCAACCCTTCTTACTTGGCCTAGTTCATCAAGTAAGAGACACATTTCAGAAACCAAGAGAGTTCACATACAGTCAACCAAACTCTATCCAAACACACTCAAATCAATGACAGCACAACCAACCTCAATCACAGTCAAAGAATACTTCATAGTTAAACATGATATACCTCAACCAATAAGATAAAAGTCTTAACCAACTATGTCAAACTTAGTAAATATCATAAACTCTTAGACACAAAATGATTTTTCACTCCACTCAAATCAATTTAGCATATCAAACAAATATCAAGCAAATAGTCACTTACAATATTGTCAAAGGTTGTCATTAACAGTCAATAACAGTCTAGTTCCACTTAGGTCAAAGACACAATGATCAACCCTTGTAGTTTTCAAAGAAAACGCTTAGGTTGATCAAAGGAATCACTCACAAGATCTATTACTTACATGACAACTACTCATTCAATACTACATTATACAACAGTTAAGATAAACACCAAAATCTATGCTAACAATGTCCAAGATAATCATCAATATCTATATCAAGGTCACATTAACAATCAATAACAGTCCAGTTCCACTTAGGTCAAAGACACAATGATCAACACTTGTAGTTTTCAAAGAAAACGCGTAGGTTGATCAAAGGAATCACTCACAATATCTATTACTTACATGACAACTACTCATTCAATACTACATTATACAATAGTCAAGATAAACACCAAAATCTATGCTAACAATGTCCAAGATAATCATTAAGATCTATATCAATATCACATCAAGATATATTATGTTAGCACTGTTTTTAACTCCTTGTGAGATGGCGGAAAAGGAAAAACGGAGCAATCACATCCTAAAAATGCATAAAAATACCATTCACAAATCGGCCGAAAATTTTGCTAAAGGGGGCAACGCTTCCACGGCGACGATCGGGAGGTGAACCAGATCGACGGATAGAATGGTTTTCATAGATATCACATGCACGGTCCAAATCGCCTTTGTGTTTTTGCGGAAAGAGATTAAATGACCGCATCTTTCAAGGGCTAGGATTGACAAAGGACAGATCAACAGGTGAGCTCGATTACGTTGGTTCAAAGTGCTCGTGGAGATCTTAGTCCCCAAATCCGTGAAATGGGTTAAAAGGAGTTAAGGTTCAACGATATGGATTGAGCTGAAGAAAGATCTACGACAAGCGACGTCTCCGCTAATGGGACAAGTGCGGGACAAACTACCTCAGGGACTCGCAAAAGATGACCTCTCTTTACACGTGGACGATAAATATCGAAGGTGTTCAGATCGAACGGTTGGAAATGTTTTTGCCCAATAAAAGTTGCATGAAGGTCAGTCTGTGACGGAAAAGACGGTCTCACGTACGATCAGTTCATTTCGAAGGGATCATGTCGACGGGATATTCTTAGACAAGTGTGCAGGAGGCTGAAGTGACAGGTAATCAAACACCACGACAGCATTGAAAATGTTTGTAGGGAAGAGTCGACTCCACAACATAAACCACCCTCCTGAAACCCCAAAAGTTCACTGTATTGAACGTGTGAAAATCAAGAAAGAAACCTAATAATTGAAAGCAAAAGGCGGATATGGCTTCCACACAAAGCAAGGAGACGCAACAAACAAGAAATATTCTAACGCTGTCGTCAGGAAGGGCAAAGGGGTGAGGAAAATTAAGTCCATGTGCCATGAGACGAATGGGAGGTGATGTGAGCTAATGCCAGAAGTCTCTTTCGCAGGCAGCGTTGTAGCATCGCAGTAGAAAGAACGACGTGACTAGATTTTCAACAGGAAAACTGAATCCTAAACCCACGTGCCTGTGCATGTTGTCATCATGATACTTGATGCCTAAGTGTGTGAAGGTGCTGACGGGGTCCTTGCCATGTCTAGTTTTCTAACTCTTTATAAATACCATGTTTCACATCCATTGAGAGACAAAGATTGAGTGAATGTGGAGTGGAAACTAAGGTGGTTGAATGTTAGTCTGCTAAGGATTTTGGGAGTTTTCAAAGAAGGTATGCAATGGCCATTTGGTTTGAAAAACTTATCTATTAGGGTGTGCTATTAGTTGGAGAGAACAGCCCCACATCCCTACGCTTCCCTGGTTTTTACGCCAAAAAGGATCCATCCATCAAGGTAGGGATGTTCAATGTATTAGAGGATCCTTCCAGCATCAGCAAGGTCATGACAAGGACGTTCATCGCATTAGATGCACCTCTTGAGGCTGGTGAGTGCATCAATGTCATAATAGAAGGCCACACCCCCGTAGAGGCTGTGCGTAGAATTTCCTATCCAATGGGCATCCCTCCTAATCCTCCGAACAGGGTCGCGGTCTCCATAATCCTAGCATGTGGTGACCATTGCTAGCAGCGACCCATTGGAGAGAATGCTCATACGGGAGGAGAGGAATTCCAAATTCTTCATCACCACCTTTATGAATTCCACTTGCCAACTTTATTTGGGGTGGTGATGAGGTCAAGAGTGTGTCGTGTCATGCAACCTACAGAAGGATCCCCCTCCTAGGAGGAGGGAGGCACAAGAATGGCAGGCCTCCTCAAAGACCTGCCATTGTCTGAAGCAATGCATCCCTTCTTCAAGTCCCCTCGAATAACAGTGTTACCATGAGATGTGGGGATGAGACGGAGAGCTGAACATAGAAAGAACACAAACTTTCTTCTCAACTATGAGTGCATGTAGAAATGTGCCTTTGAGCACATAATGAACACAAACAACCCAGAAAGAGAAGGACATGTTTCAAACCCAACAGGAAGGTAAATGGTTCTAGCCAAGTCAGCAGAAAGCCACCAAGGGATGTCTTGAGCTGTCGTTTTCAAGACAAGCGAGCCCGAGGCCATAGACATTGCGTTGCCGTTAAGGCTAGCATGCGCGTTTGCTCCATAATGTTTTGATGTATGTAAACCGTGGCGAATATGCCATGTTCTAATCTATTAAAGTTTTGATCGTGATTGTAACCGACTTCTCGCCCTATTTTGAGGTTAGCCTCAAGGGATTGAAGCACTAAAAAAATTCTCCTTGCCGAGGGAGAAAGGGTTGGTTGGAACCCATTAGACTATTGTGTTTGTGATATTTTGATCTATTTTCAATACAAGTTACAGAGCTGAATGTTGGTTATTTGAATGCAAGAATTCATGTGTGCTTCTTAATTACAGTCTGTAATTTTCCTTTCTTTATTTGCATGTGCTTCTTGTTATTTCTTTACATTATGTTTTCTTCATGTTGTAGACTCAGTGTATAATGGTTTAGGATTCCTACTCATATGCCTCAGTCATTGTCTCTGACATTCACCAAACGTTTCTTCCAAAATTGGTGTAGAATTCATCCCTTCGGTGCTCTACAATAATGAACTATCATCATTCAGCCATTCCCACTAGACCCAAAACATATTGACCATGATCGAAGTACTACCTTGCTCTTGCAAGCATTTCCTATGCAAATTGCTTTGTTTTCTTGGTATTTGTGACTCCATGGCCGATACGTCTTTACCCTATTTCAACCACCAATATTTGATATTCATCATGTGACAATATAATCTAGCCTTGTTATGTATTTGTGAGATATCCCTCTCCGAAATTGGAGAATCCAACTCCCTTTCCTAAAGCGGTTCTGTTGTTACCTCGGGATCCGCCTTCCTGCAACCTTGGGTGCGATTATGAGTGCTAACCTATTCCAAGATAACCATCACCATATCCTCCATAACATATTCAATGACTCCAAATATATATATATACCACTCACATAGTAAGGTCAAAGATGAGCTCTATCCATGAGAGACATGTGCCATCACAAGAGAAACCAAGAAGCATGAACCATACTTTTTTCAATATCACAAGATTATGAAACAAAAAAAAAACCAAAATAAACTCTATATCATGTCATCACATAGCCCTCACAACATCTTTCCAGCGAGCCATGAATTTTGTAATTATGACTCTGTATGAGAAAGTTATGTCAATTTTAGTGAATGTCTTCAATCCTCAAAGACACCCAAAAATTTATCCTCTACAAAGTTTCACACTTTTCTCCAAGAGTTGCGAAATACAAAAGAGAGACTTGATTGATTAACAAATGAAATGTTTGATATTCTATTTATATAGGTCATGGAGGAAAGTTGGTACCTCAAATTGGGCCAACATGCAATTCAAAATTACAAATAATTAAATTCTCTTTTGTTTGGTTGGCTGACCCAAAAAGGTGGGGTACACCAACTTCAAAAATTCATCTCTTCAACAGTAAGGAGTTAGAAGATGCTCCACATATAAATGAAAATGGCTTGACAAGGACTATCTCCCTATGATGGGTTTATTTGAAAATTCTTGGTATAATACCCTTAAATTCTTCAATTTGTTCATGACTTCAAAGATTCCACACATAAAGGTGCCAAACACCATGTTACCTTATGCATAAGTTCCAAGGTCAGAGATTTCAATGGACATCATCAAAGGCATGATGGATTTGATGGTATTCAGATCCATAGACTTCACATCAACAAGGAGGAGGGATCCACCATATACTCATCACATCAAGGGTATCAAGGACCCTAACACCACCAATAAAATGGGAACAAATACTCTTTCAAGAACATCATCATATTCAAGGTCTCTGTATCATTAAAAACATATCAAACGGTTCCACTATATATCTTCATCCAATAAGAGTACCAACACTCCAAAAGAGGGGTACAAATACCTCACCACTAGTTTGCAACACCTTATGGGAATCATATGCATGATCACAAGGCTACAACATGTCAATGACCATATAATGCCTAAGGGCCATCAAACCACCATATGTGTGGGTTCAAGACCCAAAATTCCAAGAACACCAATGACCCCATAATAATGGGTTCCAACATACCACCATAAGTGTGGGTTCCAAGACCCAAGTATCCACATGCAAGAGGATCAAGATCTAAGCTTATGGACTTAAGGATCCCACAAGAACTCAACAATATAAAGACCATCCAATGCAAGAAATGGGCTCCAACATCAACACATCAAGTGACTTACACACATGAGCCACATCATCCATACAACAACCAATCAAGAGACCAAAACAAGTACAACCATAAAAAGCAACACAAATACCAGTAACCAAAGATAAACTAGGATCAGGGAACTCGACAATGGAATCAAATGGGACCAAGATAAAACTTAGGGGCACTTGACCAAGTTAAAGGGTAACCAGATATTTTCTCATTGTTCCAAGGCCTCCAAGGGATTCAAGCTTAGTCTTGGACAAGGTCAAAAGGGCTCCTTTGACGCAGACAACCAAAAACTAAACACTAACCCTAAGGGACTCTACAAGGGGAACCAAGGACTCAATAGTTGGCATCAATGACCAGCCACCATTGGCATCAATGACAACTTAATCAACACAATCGAGTATGGTCTTAGATATTCGATGGATAAGAAGATTAACCTACACAGTTATGTTGATTCAGATTGGGAAGGTAGTGCCATAGATAGAAAAAGCACTTCAGAATGTTACGTCACTTTAGGATCCGGGGTGATCTCTTGGTTGAGAAGGAAGCAGTCAAGTGTGGCACTAAGTACAGTAGAAGTAGAATACATTGTAGCTTGTCCGACTAGTTGTGAGGCAGTATGGCTTCAAAAGCTGCTATCATATTTGTTTGATCTCAAGTTACAGACAACATGTACATTCTGTGACAACCAGAGTTATGTGAATTTGTCCGAGAACCCAATGTTCCATGACAAGTCAAATCACATTGAGATCAAGTATCACTATATTCGAGATATGGTGCAGAGAGGAGCAATGAAGCTCTAGTATGTGGCGACGGACGAGCAGAAAACCAATGTCTTGACCAACCCTCTAGCGAGAGTGATTTTTGAGTAATTTAGGGACAAGCTTGGAGTTGTGCAGATCAATGTCCATTGAGAGAAGAAATTATTAGATGGGAGCTACGCCTGCTCATTATGAAATAGGACTAACCCTGTAGAGTTCTGCATTCAGTACGAAACATGAATGACCTTGCGAAGAAATTCAATATGAAACAAGACCGGATCTGTGAAGTCCCAGATGGTGCTAGGCATGCATTCAATATGGAACAAGATTGGTCATGCAGAGTTCCGCATTCATTATGAAACATGACTGACCCTGCGAAGGCATCCAATATGAAAAAAGGCTAGCACTGTAGAGTTATGCATTTAATATGAAACAGGATTGACCCTGCGAAGGCATCCAGTATGAAACAGGACTGGAACTGTAGAGTTCTACATTTGGTATGAAATAGGATTGACCCTGCGAAGGCATCCAGTATGAAAAAATACTGACACTACAGAGTTTTGTATTTAGTATGAAACAAGACTGACCCTGTGAAGGCATCCAGTATGAAACAAGACTAGAATTGGAGATTTTTGCATTTAGTATGAAATGGGACTGAAACTGCAGAGTTCTGCATTCAGTATGAAACAAGACTGACCCCGCAAAGGCATCCAGTTTGAAATAGTACTGGCACTGTAGACACCCGCATTTAGTATGAAACATGACTGACCATATGTAGGAATCTAGTATGAAACATGACTAGCACTACAAGGTACATCTAGCATGAAAAAGGGATGGAACTGTACGAATATGTTTGTTTGTAGGAATTCTTCAACCGATGTGGACACGTCTTATTCCTCTATCATGTAATGTACAAGTATAGAACAAAACACCATAGCAGTATATCCTTTCCCTATATGGTTAATCTACTTGAATCAAATCACTCTTTTACCTCAGATCTGAATGCTCTAGTCTTCGTTCCACTGCTCTTCATGTGATCTATAGTACTTGCAAAGAAGCATCAAAAAAAAAGACAAGAAAAATGTGAGTAACAAGATAGATCAACAATCTATATTAGTGATCAAGGAATCTAATTATAATTGACTAATATTAACATAATTCAAATATGGGAAAGGGGAACACTTTTGTATTAATTAAATAAGAAGGTAAAGCTACAACCAAATACTTGATGTCAATAGATTTGTCTTCCACAATGGTCTTTGACACACTCACAACACTCTTCACTCACATAAAGCTCTTTGCACACAAACTCACTCAACTTTGCCTCAATACCATGCTTCAATCCAACAACATAAGGATGCTTTCTTGGTCTCTCTTCACATAGTCCATGAAGTCTTCTTTTATAGGATGTTGCGTGTTTTTATTGTCTTAATTAATTCACCAAATATTTAATTATCAACCGAGGTTTGTAAACTTAGAGTTGACACAAAATATATGCTAAGGTAGAAGGGTACCTAAGGTGTCGTGGAAATATTTTAGCAAAGAGAATATCGAAAGATCTTTCAAAATGAAAAACTGAGTCAAACTCCAAAAATTCAACTACTAAGGTAATTAGACTAGGACAAGACCACTAGATTAGAGCAATATCAATCTACACTACTCTACTCTATAAAAAATAACTAAAAAGAGATATATATATATATATAAACAAGACTATTCTAAGAAATTAAACTACTCTTTATAGTGAAACCTATTAATTAATTATTCAACTTCTTAATCTGGGAATTAGAAAGGCTATAAACAAATTTAGAACTCTAACTATATGAAAACAAATGATTATATTATCTGAGGAAATATTACAACTACTTAATATACCTAAAAAATTCAATAACTAAACTATACATGCAATTGACAAATATACAATAATTAAACTAAATTATCTAGTTCCATTCTCCTTGAGGATTCTGAGGATATGCATTCATTGTGACCGGAACTGGAAAAGGAGGTGTATCAAAATGGCTTTCAAAAGAAATAAAGAAACTGAATAGAATTAAGTCTAATTTAACTTCTACAAAGAGATGTAAACTAAGGAGTGTCCAATTACAAGTAATAGTAAACATTGTGATTTATGTTCTACCCATAAGCAAATGTTATCAGCAACTAATCTATTAATCAAGAAACAAGACTATTTTAACGATTACTTTGAAGTTGGAGGTATACTACTCTTGTATGAAACAAATGTAAGGGAATAAAATATAATTTAGAAGCAAGTAGAAAACTTAATAAAGATATTTACTTGAAAATAATTATAATTTAAAAGCAAGTGGAAAACCTAATAAAGATATCTTATTTTCTAGATCAAACCTATTATATGACCATCTTCAGTAACTATGAAATAAGGAGGACAAATCTTATGCTAGAAATGATGATCAAACTATAAAGAACTGGTGTGCCTTTTAGACAATAGAATTAGCAAATTTAATTCTAAATTCAATCTAAATCAGGATGAAGTAGACTAAACTAGGGATGCGGTTAACAAATTCTATAGCAGTAATAAATGAAGAAATCAGAGACAGAAGAAACACAATTCAAAAACAAACTAAGATAAAAGGAACGAAAGATAAGAGTAATTATGGAACTTAATGGATACTTTATGTGGTTTGAAGCAAGGTCCTAATTATATATATATAAATACTATTTAATTACAAAAGGTAATACATTTTAAAAACCGGGAAAACTAAACTTGAAATAAATATAAAACAAAACGGGGAATATTAAAGTCTGAATGAAGGTCTAGATGGAAGTATAGACAAACAGTTCGAATGATAGTCCGGATGGAGAAAAATAGTGTAAATTACGAAATAGATAACCTAGATGATCCTAACATCAATTGATTTATGCATATGAGGTTGTAATGTAGAGAAGACAGTAACTAATATTATTTAACAACTGAAACAATAGAAGAATAACTTGTGCTCATCTATAGTTAAAAAGAGAGATTATTTCCTATTGTTTAATGAGACAAACGAAAAGATAACTGAAGTTAATCTACATTTAAATAGGAATTGATAGAGTTGAATCTAACTACAAACTAAGCCTAAGATATTAAACTAATTAAACTCTATCTAATTGCAAATATAAAACTAGGAAACAAGCTGGAAAAAAAACTAGAAATGACTATGCGTGACCGGTCACTTTTAATTCTGGAAATGGAAACTATGTTAACAACACAGTGTAAATTGTATTAACCATAGTAAACACACGTTACAAAAGATGAGGAAATAAACAACATCAATTTACAGGAAATTAAACTACCTGCAGAAACCGGAAATACAAATTACTTATCCGCAAAAAGGAATAACATAAATACAAATGGAGACCTCTGGTTGTTGAGGGGGGATTCTCAGTAATCAGGGGTTGCGCTTAGATCAATCCACCGCTCATGAAAAAAAAGACATAAATTCACAGCTGAAGATAGAACTTGTATTAAATTTAGAACAGAGTTTACAGAATTTTCTTGCTAATGACGACGAACTAACCTAACTCTCATTTGGATACGAATTTATATAGTTTTACATGGCTGAGCAGGTTGACCCTTTCAGTGGTCGACCACTCCACAAAAAGACAACCTTAACTACTAACAAACAACCGTGTAACTATTTGTGACAGTGCACGGTCATCTTCCTAATCCTTTGTGCGTCGGTTATCCTCACGCGGGTTGTGGGTGTATCGACCTTCATTGATGTGGGCATAGAGCATGGTGTCAAGTCGAGAGGACAAGATCTCGAGTCTTCTAGAGAAAATACTCTCGTACCAGCAGGACACGTGGCTAACATATCAACGAATATGTTATGTGCTTTAAACGCTTAAGAATATTCCAACTAACAGTGCGCGGGTTGATCGGAGGGTTGTATGACAAGTTGGATGCAACTGTGCGTGTTTGGTGCGAATGCATGTCCACATGGAGGCTCGTTTGGAAACCATAGTCTGCAAAACAAGACTATGTATCAGGCACGTTTACGATATCACATAATTGCTAATAAAATCACAGAATAATGAAAATAAACCAAGACTTGCATAAAATTCAAATACTTTTGTACCTGGGGTTAATTGATAAGATGAATGACCAGAAGTATACCAAAATGTGACAAAAGTGATTCCAAAAGAGAAAATTAACAGCCAAGAATGATGACAAAATCGGGATCAACATAGGCCGAGGGAGGCTCATATGAGATGAGATTCTTTAGGAAAATGATAGGGGATGATCCCTAAGGGTGAGGAGGTCAAGTGCCAGCTCTCCCTAGTTGATAGGAACTTCCTCCACTAGAGATTTCATATGGAAGATTCTCAGAAATTCCTTTTTTCCCTTTTTAAGTATGTCAACGCCTCTTGAAAAGAGGGTAAAGGCGTCAACGCTTTCTTTGAACATAGTAAAGGCGTTGGTGATGCCTAATGTCAATGAAAAACAAGTGTCGACGCTCTGTCATAAGGAAAAAAGTGCGCTAGCCTACTCAAGAGTGGGAAAAATATACCCAGAATGTAACGTCCCCGACCCTCTAACCGACGAGGAGGACGCTACCAAACCATCAAAAGCCTCCAGGAAAATAGCCCCATGCACATGGACAAGCATATAATGCTGAAATATAAAGCTTAAAACATAAAACATACTAAGATGCATAATCCTTCATATACATAGCGGAAGCAAACATACATTCATTCAAGCATACCACATGTCCATCATATTCATTAATCAGTAAATATAAATGTAGATATGGAATAGTCAAGAATACTCATCTTAAATAGAATTCGTCCCACAACCAGCTACGTCACTACAACGTTCCACCCAACCATAGGCTAGCGTGCTCATCAATCTCTCAGCAACACTACCATTCCTGAGCTGGGCATGATTCCTCAAGGAATAAGGGTCAAAGTCGGCTTACACATAGCCAAGGTACACAAATTGGCCAAGCCCACGCAATAGGGTTTATCAGGTCATCAAGGAGTTAAGAAAGGATAAATGCTAAGCTGATGGCCTCAATGGGGAGCTAAGGATTCCTACACTAGAGTTAACCTGACTTCTAAGACACCCACACACCCAACACAAGGAATCAGTCCTTTCTCTGCTTCATAGTCCCTCAGGCCCTGACTTCCCTTTCCAATACTCTTCAAGGGTTGTGGAGAAGAAAGCCAGCAGTCTAACTCTGTTTGAGTGGCTCCAAACACCATTTTTCTCAAGCATACCCAGCCTTTGATCCCACTCTCAACAGTCCGAAGACCAACCACTGCATACCGCAGTTAAACAAACGATTCACAGCTCTTGGTAAGAAGATGAAGACAACAGGGTGACAAACCCAAACAAAAAGGTGAACACAGCTCCAGTCAACAAGAAAACTCAGAGTTGTTCTTGGACCCAGTGTGGCCAAAACAACTCGGCGACAACCCAAAAAGGTGCTTGCATACACAACAACCCAAAAACCAGGGGGAAAAAACAGCCACGCTTTTACCACTGCAACAACGGGAGAAACACAAACTCATAGCAAATCCCACATGGAGATGAAAAGTTATGATTCTCAGCCTGGACAGGGGAAACACATACGCAAACCCCCAAATGTAAGGGCAGACACAGTCAACCAACATGGGAAAACAATAGCCCGTTCTCAACAATGAAGCCACGACACGCCTACACAGTTGACAATGGAGGAAAAATTTGATTCTCAATCCTGGGCAAGAGAAAAACAGGTACGCAGACCACAAATCCATGAGGGCAGCACACATGCACACAGTCCGATAATACAAAATGGAAAACGATCCTCTTCACAGGCCAAGGAAAGAACATAGCCCATCTCACAGTGAAAAACCACCGATACCTTTCACCGTCTGACAATGTAAAACAGGGTCAGACCTGTGTGTGACCATAGAAAGAACCCCTTAACTCGTTGTGGGAAGAAAATAAAAATAGAACCCCCCACATGAGAGTGAGCAAGACCCAAAACCTTCGAGGAAGTGGGAGCATGGTAGAGTGGAGAGAGTGGTGACCGTCCCCCTGCCCTCTGTGTGAGGAAGAGCGAGCTTGCTGGTGGAGTGTACATGGGACAAAGACTGGTAGTCCTGCCACCCACCACTCCCCAGCCATAACTGCCTCCAACTAATTGAACAACATAATTTTAGTGGGTGGTCGACACATGGCAACTCCCAATGGCTCCCACAGTTTAGACAACCCCCTCTTAACCTTAGGAATCATGCCCTTTTCATTCAACATTGCACCGTCGTAGATGGCTGTAGGTTTATTTTAATTGATGTGCATATTTACATGATGCCAAAACTATAATGTGTCGGATAGCACGATATACCATCAGCAACGATCCATATTTCCGAAACATACACGACCAAATCAATGGTGGGGATTTTGCCTTTAGCTCCACACCACGATTAATTACAATATATACATCATGTACCTTTTTTATGTAATCGAGGTCAAAACTGGGGCATTACAGTCCCCTCCCCCTTGGAATAACACCGTCCTCGGTGTTCCAATACATAAAAACACATATACAATTTGCACATCCAAAATTTCAAAATTTTGTAGATCTGTCCCACATTCAATTATTTACTTGAACTTTTAGGACCAAGCCCCTCGCCTTCCACGAGCTTCTCCTGCTGGTTCTCAGCTTTCGGCTCATCCACAAGTCGAGGAACTCTGTGGCTACTACCCTCTTTATGTTCCCTCGTGGGGCAATCCCAGCGTAAATGATGTCCTCCACATTTCTAACATTTCGTTGGCTGCTTTATCTTTACCTGCTCAATTTCCTTTGAGTCTTCATGCCTGGGACGTTTCTTAATGGATTGCTTAGATGAATGTCCCATCATTGATCCACTTTCCTTGCCTTTACGGATTGCTCCCAGAAGGCTTTTCACCTCCTTTTGCAAACCAATAGAGTCTTGCAAAATCTGGTGGTTCATCTCATTTTGCCTTTTCTGTATCTTGAGCATCTCTCCAAGATTCTCTTGGGTCCTGGCAATCATTTAAAGGAGACTTCCAGCCAAGTCCAACAGCTTTTGTTCTACTGCCATGGTCAATGTGCACCACTGGATTTCACTTTGCTCACCTGTGAAATGCATCATTGAAATTCTGTTAAACCAAGCATAATGTAGGCATTAAAATCAGTCAATTAATTTCCAAATTGGCATGACAGTCCAAGTCTCATCATGGAGACTTTCATACTTTTCATGCCTTCCCAACAGGCACATGATCTCATTCATGTCCATTCTTGGGCCAGGAATTAACCATTCTAGCATTCATAATTTACTTTTAAGTGAATACACACATTCGATTTTCAGTCATACATGTATTCAACAATCTTTTGTTTTCACAATGCATAAATGTGTATATATATATATAATCAAAAGGGCAAGAGAGAGCAACAAGATTTTTTTCCCTCTTTGTTTTGTTCCATCCTGGAACCCACACCACTGCTGTGGCTTTTTATGCTCTCAACCTCTTTCACTTCACCGTGAATACTGGACCAATCCCTCTTGGTCATGACACTTAGTGTCTCCGGTCTATTTCATACCTCTCAACCATGGAGCCTCCCCACATGGTTTGTCTCGGCTGCTAGGACCTTCATAGTCATACTAGAACCTTTTTCATTACTGCTCATTTTGATCTTTTCAGGACAGTCACATGTCCACATGCACCTCTAGGATGCTTTCATAGTCCTCGCTTCCAGCA
>LPNX010456792.1:76424-96427 GCA_001517045.1 Pseudotsuga menziesii | reverse complement strand
TGGGTTTATCAGACCGTCAACAAATCGCCTGTACTTATCTCAACAATACACTTATATCAACAACCAATCATCAGCCAAGCCAACACAGTTGGGTTTATCATGCCATCAATAAATAACACATGCACTTATATCAACAATAAACGACCATTTCTAGGTTTCATTTCCAGTAGTGAGCTCTAATTACACTACCCCCTATCACACAAGAGACCACTCCCTTCTCTGAGTTGACAATCCCTCAGGAATGTCTCCTTCTATGTGCTCTTTAGTAGAAGGTAGGAGGAGCTCAATCCATTGTCCGTTTAGTGTATAATACCAGACTACATCTATTTAGCCTAACAACACAAGCAATATAAGCATATTCGTTAGCGTTATTGCTTTAAAACTGTAATCATATTTCACATCATTCACTATCAAGTATTGAGACACCAGGAGTGCGTCCACTCCTTAGGGTGTAATCAATATGGAAAACCCCTTCCATTATCTGACATCGAAAAAGTGTGCACCCTTTTCCGGTGTGTGCCATGTAGTCCCTATTCATACTCAAGCAATTGGTCATAATGGAATATAAAACCAAAACATGCTCTGCATTTTGAATTTATCAATTTGACATGCATATTCTTAGATAGGGGCACATAACACTTATCCATTTGCCGATGCAGTATTCCTTCATTAAGGAGGAATGGGGGCTCCCTTCTCTAAGTTAACAATCCCTCGGTTTTCCATCCCCACTCCCTTCACATTCCATATCCACACATGTATTACCGACATAATCTATACCATTTCACTCATGTTGCTTACCAAACATGCAATGCAGATGTGACATTTCCAAAATGCCCAATGGAGTTTCACCCGAAACCCATTTCCAAGATAGGGAAAACATTCCCATGAAGTTGGGCTCCTGCAGGCCATCACACATGATCTTCCTGCAGTGTGTACTCCATGCGTCCTCCTGACACAGTGTTATGCAAGCCAATAGTGATTAGTAGTTGTCAGCAATTTCTGAAATCCGAAATTCACAAATTCAAATTTAACAACTCATTATGCATACAAACTATTTTCACGGCCATGAGACTCTTCTCATAAGGTTTGGCTCTTTCACATGGTAGATTCCAGGGTTTGTCATGGTCTTACTCTCATTTCCATGCTCCAAACAATCTACCTGAAACCTGAACTTCAATCAGCCAAACACTTGGTAAGTCTTGATGCATATAAATTTTTCCATTGCTGCAACAATCACTGAAGCATTTTCAGAATTATAAAATTCAATTGCTTCCAGCTGTTAGCATATCAATACTACTACGCAATCATTGTCATACTAAAACTGCAAGGTATAGTCACATCATTTATGCAATTTAAATGAATTGTTTAGATACTCCTTACTTAACAAATGTATCACTGTACCACCTTGCCCTTCCATAGAGCATTTTCGGTAGCCAATTGATCATGACTACCCTCTTCATGCACTTACTATCCTGCATTCACATCAGCTCTTGAAATGGTTCCAGAATTGTCATCAACTCATCATTTCAACCATTAGTTATTCATAATGACGCGTGCACTATCTCTATGCATTCATGCATTGCATCACAATATTTCCACCCATACTTATGTATGCGTATCTACAATATTTACTCATATTTTTAATATGCATCCATTCAATGCATAACTACAATATTTATAAAATCTTTTAATGCATACCCCCTCAATGCTACCTTGCATTGATTTAGGAATACTATGCATTCAAACATACCATACATGGCCCAACCATGACTACTTCATATAGGATGCATGCCTATAGTCAAGATTACCAGTGCTTACTTTCCTTGGGCTACTAAGCTCATAACAACATAATACATGCATGACACATTTCTCTATGAATGCAGTATAAAATTCAAATACCCACATGGTATGAGGCCTCTTTCTTTTACCACTCCATGCAATTGTCATAATTAAGCTCTTACCTTCATGGGTCCTACTTACACCCTTGACATTACTAGCTTGGTTGGTCCTTTGCATGAGATTGCAGAATTTGCTCACCAAATTTTGATTCTGGACTTGTTGCCTTATCCCTTTCTCCATAGGGTTGCTAGTCACATTCGTCAGCATCAACAACATATTCAGCCATGTCCATGTTGTCATTGGTTTTTTTTCCACTAATGCCCACACCAATGCAAATATTATCATTAGTGCATCACTATAAATGTATAATTCTCACTACTCTTACCAACATGTAATATCCTATGCATGCAAGGCATATCCTCATACATTTCATATCTGAAACTTATAAATGTAATTATAATTAGCAAGACAGGGTTTAAGGAATTTTCCCTTTTTAAATCCCTCATCTTTGCATGGAACTCCTCTTCCAAACAATAGCTGGTTGGTCCATACTGACAGCCACTAGTGCTTTGCAACACCGCATTCGAACTCTGAGGATTCCCCCTTGTTCCCTGTTGGATAAGCTTTCCAACGCCTATCCACATGCTTCAATATGACCTCGGGTGTGAAAACCACACCACTTCTAACATGATGATTTTCATCAAATTTAGGCAAAACACACAACTGTATTTTGGTCCAAAATGCTAACTTCAGCAACCTAGGTTTTTTTTTTTTCACAGTCCTAAAACTGCTGAAAAATCCAATGAGAATTCACTACAAAACCTACTGGAACACTAGCTGGAATTTGCTAAAATTTCCACTAGAAAAAACCCAATTTCCCTTTTTCCAACTAAATTTCCGACATTTCGAATCCCTAGTGGACTAGTTCTCCGATACTTCGGTGACCCAGATGACTAAATTCTCCAGCGCCCATCGGGGCCCTATCAGCTATAAGTTTCCACTGTATCGATGGTTTCCTTGACTATATTTCACCGATGTAAGCTTTCTGGATGGCATCGGCGATGCCAAGGACTGTTCATCGGGTCTCTTTTCCACTATCTTTCCAGTGTTTCGGCGACCAGATCCACTAACTTTCTCCACAGCTCATCGGTGGCTTGCTTGTCTAATTTCCTCCGCTATGTCAGGCCTGTAGGGGCCTAACACTCCGAAATTTAGTGACAGGGAAACCAACTAATCCACTGCATCGAGGGTCGGGCGCACTGTGCCTCGGGCGACTAGTCCTCAAGGCTTCTACAACGGCGGCCAACGGTCCTTCTGTGTCTTCCACGGCCACAAGCCTATCGATGATCAGAACCTCTAGTCACTGTGGCATCAACAATCAGGACTTCTACCCATCAAAAGGTTAGTCCTCTATACTTCCACAATGGTGGACGCGCAATCCACTATACTTTTCCGATGCCCATCGACTGACCAGATGACTAACTTCTTCCACGGTGTCGACGAATACTTCAACTATAATTTTCCGCTCGGCAGTCGGAACAACTATCCGTCGGAGGAATAGTCTACTAATCAGTCACAACGGTGGATGCTCGATCAACTAATTTTATCCGACATAGCTCATCGGCAACTGAATCATCTAAGCATCGGCGATGGGATGAACTAATCATCGTCGATGGTCGATGATTCTACGACTTAGAAAAAATTTCAAAACTTTCTCTTTAGTCTTCTTTTCCACCACTTCATCGGCTCAACCATCTTGTATTCTTCGTCGATCCATTTAACTATCTATCACCAAAAGTTTCCTTTATCTTCGGCCAACTCCATCAGCTCCATCTTCCCCTATATGTCACCAATCAAATCAATTGTTTGTCACCGCTGTATCGACGAATTCAACCTCAATACTTCCGCATTGTCAGCGCTCCCGAGCACTAAATGCCACCATAGTTATGTTATCGAAACTCGGAGCCACTATTCACTAAACATCTCGGCATCGGTGAGTGGAAAGACTAATGCATCGGTAGGATAGTTCAATAACCAGCCGCAATGGCTGACGCTCGAACAACTAATTTCCGCTGATCGACGCTTCGATCATCTATCTTTCACTGGTCGTCGATGGTTTTCCACACTTACACAAAATTTCAAAAATTTTCTTCTTCCTTCCATGTCGTCGATCCCATCCTCTAGTCATCGGCGATCCCAACCACTAACATTTTTCGATGGCCGATGATCTCGTGCCTTAGAAAATTTTCGGAACTTTCCTCCTCTGTCTTCCACCGCATCGGTCATCGGATCAACTATCTTCTGCGGCATCGGTAGTCGGAGGCTCTACCCGTTGGAAGCATAGTTGCCTAGCCATCCGCAACGGTGGTGCACAATTAGCCAATGTCTTCTGGTGTAGTCGTCAAACTTTCACCGCATCGGAAACGTAATCATCTAAGCATCGTTGATGCGATCAACTAATCATTGCCGATCGCCGATGATTTTGCTACTTCATAAAAATTTTCCAAATTCCTCTCCGTCGTCGTTCAATCTACTATCCTCCGCCGACGTGTCATTGGCGATTCCTTCAACTAAGTGGCTCCGATCGCCGATGGTCGGCGTCATGTGGTCTTCAAACTAATTCTTTCGCTGTCAGGTGGGCTTCAAACTAACACTTCTGCCGTGTCGGAGGAACTTTGCACTAAGTTCTCCGATGGGCTGATGAGCGACAAACGCAATTCCTTCCACAATCTTCTTTCGATTGTCGTACATTGGGTGACCTTCAGACGATCTTTTCTACTGCATCGAAAGAACTTTGCACTAAGTTTTTCGATGAGCCGAAAATTCTGGCACTTAGAAAATTTTATGAATTTTCTGTCATTCACCCATTTCCTCCTGGTTTCTTCTGGGCAGTAAGCAACCTGCCTCGGTTAATTGATCTTTTCATGTCCCTCTGAGGCCCAATTGCTGCAACATAAGCTCTGTCACTACATCTTCACGGCCCATTCAGGCCCATGCTACAACCAGAGCTCTGATACCATACTGTAACATCCCTGACCCTCTAAACGACGAGGAGGACACTACCAAACCATCAAAAGCCTCTGGGAAAATAGCCCTATGCACATGGACAGGCATATAATGTTGAAATATAAAGCTTAAAACATAAAACATACTAAGATGCATAATCCTTCATATACATAACGGAAGCAAACATACATTCATTCAAGCATACCACATGTTCATCATATTCATTAATCCGTAAATATAAATGCAGAGATGGAATAGTCAAGAATACTCATATTAAACAGAATTCATCCCACAACCAGCTACGTCACTGCAATGTTCCACCCAACCATAGGCCAGTGTGCTCATCAATCTCTCAAAAGCACTGCCACCCCCAAGCTGGGCATGATTCCTCAAGGAATAAGGGTCAAAGCAGGATTACACATAGCCAAGGTACACAACTCAGCCAAGCCCATGCAATAGGGTTTATTAGGCCGTCAATGAGTTAGGAAAGGCTAAATGCTAAGCTAGTGGCCTCAATGGGAAGCTAAGGACGCCTACACCAGACTTAACCTAACTTATAAGACACCCACACACCCAACACTAGGAATCAGTCCTTTCTCTGCTTCACAGTCCCTCATGCCCTGACTTCCCTTTCCAATACTCTTCAAGGGTTGTGGAGAAGAAATCCTGTAGTCTAACTCTGTTTGAGTGGCTCCAAACACTAGTTTTCTCAAGCATACCGAGCCTCTAATCCCACTCTCAACAGTCCAAAGACCAACCACTGCATACCACAGTAAAACAACAGTTCACAGCTCTCGATAAGAAGATGAAGACAACAGGGTGACAAACCCAACCAAAAAGGTGAACACAGCTCCAGTCAACAAGATGACTCAGAGTTGTTCTTGGCCCCAGCGTGGCCAAAACAACTCGATGGCAACCCAAAAAGGTGCTTGCATACACAGCAACCCAAAAACCAGGGGAAAACAACAGCCACGCTTTTACCACTGCAGCAACGGGAGAAACACAAACTCACAGCAAATCCCACATGGAGATGAAAAGGTCCGATTCTCAGCATGGACAGGAGAAACATATACGCAGACCCCCAAACGTAAGGGCAGACACATTCAACCAATGTGGGGAAACAATATCCCATTCTCAACAATGAAGCCATGGCACGCCTACACAGTCGACAATGGAGGAGAAGTCCGATTCTCAATCCTGGGCAAGATAAAAATAGGTACGCAGACCACAAATCCATGAGGGTAGCACACATGCACACAGTCCGATAATATAAAAGGGAAAACGATCCTCTTCATAGGCCGGGGAAAAAACATAACCCATCTCACAGTGAAAAAACATCGATACCTTTCATCGTCCGACAATGTAAAACAGGGTCAAACCTCTACGTGACCGGAGGAAGAACCCCTCAACTCGCTGTGGGAGGAAAAGAAAAACAGAACCCCCCGCGTGAGAGTGAGCAAGACCCAAAACCTTCGAGGAAGTGGGAGCATGGTAGAGTGGAGAGAGTGGTGCCCACCCCCCTACCCTCCGCGTGAGGAAGAGCGAGCTTGCTGGTGGAGTGTACGTGGGGCAAAGACTAGCAATCCTGCCACCCACCACTCCCCAGCCATAACTACCTCCAACTAATCGAACAACAGAAGTTTAGTGGGTGGTCGACACATGGCAACTCCCAATGGCTCCCACGGTTTAGACAACCCCCCCTTAACCTTAGGAATCATGCCCTTTTCATTCAACGTTGCACCATCATAGCTGGTTGTAGGTTTATTTTAATTGATGTGCATATTTACATGATGCCAAAACTATGTTGATGTAATTGTAACTTCGGAATGTATTCACTTGTATTTCTTATCTATTGTAACCCGATGTTCATTCTGGGATGTATTGTAATGTATTTAAGTCATGTCATACCCTGATGTTTATTTCGGGAAGTTTCTATAATGAGAAATTCATGTCAAGTCATTATGGGTAACCCTCCTATTGGTCAAGGGTTAAAGTCCCCACAGTTGTGGGGCCCTTGGGTTATTAGACTATCTTAGTGAAGTCGACCCTAGGTGAGTCATTGTAAGTCGGGGCAATAGTCCCCACCATTGTGTTACCCTCCTATTGGTCAGAGGAGGAAAAGTCCCTACAAGTGGTGGGGCACTAGGGTTATTAGACACTCCTAGAGATGTCGGCTCTAGTAAGTAATTGTTAAGTAAGGCCGACATGTTGGAGTGTACTTCAAGTGACCGAAAGAATATAAATAGAGAGTGAGTCTCTCTATTTATATGACTTGCAACACTCACACTCACTTATTGGGGCGCATGAGTGAGAGGAGAATCTCTCTCAGTGTGAGAGAGAGAGACTGCTGCTGTGTGGAGATCATCTTATTGTTTTGGGGCTTTTACTATTTTGGTGCTGATTCTATCTCTGAGGAAGTTGCGGGGTTTTCTCCTTTATGGTTTCCCCGAGGAAAACTCTTTTTGTCTCTTGTCTCTTGTGATGTGCTTATGTTTTATTGCTGTGCTTGTTATTCTCTCAGTGAAAAGATCCTAAGATCATAATGCTAGCTTATATGATGAAAAACTAACAAACTATAATGTGTCGGATAGCACGATATACCATCGACAACAATCCCTGTTGCCAAAACATACAGGACCAAATCGATGGTGGGGATTTTTCCTTTAGCTCCACACCAGGATTAATTACAATATATACATCATGTACCTTTTTAATGTAATCGGGGTCAAAATCAGGGCATTACACAGAAGAATCCCTGGCCAAGTGCTTTGAAGGGTGCTCAGACATCAGTGGATATTTCAGGTGCAATAGAATTCCCCCCAAAATATGAAGCTAGAAGAATGTGATAGGTAAAATACTTTGTTAGAAATTGATCTGGTATCAGAGAAAAAGAGAGATGAGCTCACAACTGACATAGGACCAATAACTAATATATATGACTCAATCATGATTGTGGACCAATACACTGCAGATCCATGAAGATGACTATGCCATGGCTACCAAGAATACATTGTAGATCCATGAAGATGACTATGTCATCGCTACCAAGAATACTGTAGATCCATGATCAATGATGTAAAAAGTGAAACATGGCTATAGAACACACAAAGTAGATCCATGTTATCCAAACTTGATACTGGACACAGCCACCAATCATACAATGTGGATCCATGTCATGACTTCAAATAATCTTTCATCGCAACCTGAGGATAGGCGATTAACCATATGAGGCCTAAGCACTCGTGGTCTTCATTCCAATCCCCAAACGATACGATTCTATACATGCAAATAGATGTCTTGATGTTGAACATGGTAGAAACCACTTGATTACCATTCATTAATGTATAATGTTAATAAGTGCGAGGGAAATCACCATTAATGTCAATAATCCCTTAGGTATATTAGTGCATTGTCCCAAGTGTGAATAAGGATTTTGAATTTGAACACTTGATAGAATCTTCCAATCAGAGGTTATTGATGGAAACTTAATGTTGAAAGCAAGGAAACCTACCATTGAGGCATGCAGGCTTCAAGGTACTTGACTCGATTTCTAAGTCTAATTCTGGGATGATGTGCTGGAGTAGACATGAATAAACTCGTTAAAGGAGGGCCATGATGTTTCCCCCATAATCTACACAAAACATGGAACAAAATTTGATTTTGAAGTGATGAAACAACCACGAAACTAAATCAGACACAATCGACTTTATAGGAAGGTAAAGTTATTGACAAGGTGGATTGCAGAAGAGACATCCTTTGAACAAATTGTGGCATGACAAATGACTTGCTAGCATTGACTTAACGAGATGGAAACTAGATGTAATGCAAGGATATGACGATGCATTCTTTGAATTAACTCAAAGGAGTTAGGTGACTCACAAAACTAGATCGACTTGATGACAAGCTAAATACCCAAGTGTTTGAAAATGAAAATGCAGATAGGTGCCATGTTCAAAGATGGACTGTGAGCTAACATTGATAGAAATGAAAAGATATTCCCCATTCCCTTAATTTCCCCATCGCGAAGGATGAGTGCCTCTTTTCATTTTTACGAGTTCAACACTCATTGTAGCTCATCAGAAGATGAGTCCATTCTCATATGTTTTACAAACCTGAGAAAGGAGAGGTCCGTTCCCAAAAGAGGGTCTCTAAGTGTTTGATTTAACGAGTCCATTGAAATTTAACTCATTATCGTTCATGTTTAGAGAGTCTGAATGAAGACAGAAGGAGACTCCAAAAGGTCATTTTCGTATGATTTAGTCCCTAGGACCTGAAAAAGTATAAAATAATTCCTAAGAGAACTCTTCTAGTTGAGAGCAACTAGAACGTTCATTTTTCATAAATAGCTCTATTTGGTCCGAAAAAGAGATAACCTACTACTGACTAGGAGATCATTCAGATACTTTTACAAGTGTGAACATGTCAAGTTCTCTTGGAAATATTTTCATGTTTTAAGGAGACTGAAAAGAGCTTAAAGGTTACTCCATAAGGGGTCCTGTTTTTCATAAACCAATTTCAACGAGTCTGAAAAAGCAGAAAAAGTATACTCGATACCCATTTACTAGTTTTTAACGAGCATGTCAAAGGTATGAACGATGCTCAGTACTTTTTCATCTCAACCCAAAGCGTGAAAAAGACAAAAGAAACTTGCAATATAGCCATAATGCTTCGTAAATATAACCTAGAATCTTCAAAAATCAAGTTAGGATCAGTTTCATTATAAAAACTATAGAAATTAAATGGTAAAAACCAAAAATTAAAACATTTTGATTTAATATTTAAAATTAAAACCAAAATTGCTATAAAAAGGGGTAAATAGTAAAAATTTTACCATTGTGACTTTTTACCATATTAAAAGAGTGAAATTGGTGAAAAAGAGTTGATTTTCAACTGCAGTTTTTGGGAGTCGTGGACCATCTCTACTTGAATTGCTTAGACCAGGTAATAGCTAAATCTTTTCGTTTTTAGTGGTGCATTTTTTTTGTTTTGGGGTCATTTTTGGGGTTTTTTGGGCAAATCCCCAAAGAGACAAAGCGTATACAGGCTGACGCATTTTTCCCTTCCAGGAGATGCACCAATGCATCCCTCGAAAGAGGAAAGGGCGTTGAGGGCGCTCTATCTACATGGGGTAAAGGTGTCAACACCCTGTTCTATTGGAGACATTGCGCTAGCGGCTGTGGAGTCCAAAAATCTCATAAATGCTTAATTTCAAGTCGTTCTTCTTCCTTTAAATGTTTTCAAATTGCTTCTAATTAATGTTTAAATGTTTTTGTAGGAAAAACCAGAGGAAAAATGGTCATATGGAAAGAGAGGAAACATGAATTAGACGACCTCCAAGCAAGAAATGACCCAATTATTTTGAGAATGCCCTCCATGAGTGTGGGATTCTCAAGTTCTTCTGAATACCAGGAATGAGAGTGTATGTACGTTTTCCAGAGAACATGATACATATGTGGGATCTAGACCAGCAGAAATTTATGGTGGGAACTCACACTCTGACAATAGATGTAGAGGACATCTATTTCTTGACTGATCTACCCTATAGGGGAATACTAGTAGTGCTGACAAGACCACAAGGTGGTGAGGGATCTATAGATGACCTGATCGATGACCATTGCTTGATAGGGACTCATTAAGCTGGTGGGAAAATTCCCATCAAGCACATCATAGAAAGACTGTTGAGGACCGTGACCTTCACCATTGAGAAGGTTGCAAGCACTAGGTCGGCTCACCTGACCACATGAGCACATATGTTGTATGCCCTGGAGTGCATGGCTCCCACTATTTTTAACTAGAGTGAGGGTCTATTGGTCAGCTTGAAATATCAGATGACCAAATGCAGGAGAGGAGAGCTGAAGCAATTCGTCTACGGGGGGATGGTGATGTCCTTCTTCCTGGAGAGGTTCCCATTGATGAGACCTCAAGTTCCACTAAGCATACTGGATACTAAGGATCCTCATATGAGTGGGTGGATTCCATGGCCCGCCATGGTGGTGGAGGAGGCCCCGGATTTACCTACGGGCCGACCTTTTTCCATTGGCTAAGGAGCCAACTTTTGATGGTAGAGGACTAAGCCTACACGAGGACCGAATTTGGAGAGGATCCTGACCTTCCACTTCCAGATGGGGAGGAGTGGGATGACAGAGGTAATAAAGAAATCGTTATCCGTGTATTTTCTATATTTTTAATTTTATATTTGATTTTTATGACATAATGTTGAGATGTGCAAAAATGTCTTGTGCAGATATTGGGCCTTCCCATCTGGCTGGAGCCTCTCCCATTGAGAGGCGAGGAGAAGTCTGGGAGATGGTGATCAGATGCACTGATGTGGATGAGGAACTCAAGGAGATTGAGGAGAACCTATAGCACTTGACTTTGGGGATTCTAGATATCTCCATTAATGATTTACCCACGCGTTACCAACGCTAGACTGCAGGGGTTTTAGGCCGCTTCGTGAAGCTACTCCGTAGAGTGGCTCAAGTCATGATGTGCTACCATGATCACGACCATGAGTATTATCCCATACTAGCTCCCTCATGTATCTACCGTATTTTCACTGAAAGCTTCGAAGCTTCATTTTTTTCCCCATATATATGTATTTTGAAACTATGATAGTCCAAAAATTCTGGTGATATGAAATGTTGATGCTTCAGTCCTTTTTGTATCTCAACTTCACCTTTTATATATAAAAACTTTTATTTACATATGTGTGTGCAAATGTGATGTGTGAATGAATGCCTACTATGAATCCAATGCATGATTTTTATGTTAAAATGAACTAAACTATGAGCAATATACCAATCTAAGACAACGTTTTCCAAGGAATATTATTCCACGACATTTAAATGTCTCAGGATATGTTGATAAGAAACTTGCTGAAAAGATCTTTCTAAAATCCTAACTCTTCGGAATGCACAAAGGAGCAGGGGGTTTTGGATGTTGTAGACCCGGTTTAACGGATGCACTGCCAACTCCAAGTCTAAGTAAACCATACTTTCTCTCACGTAATTAACCAGGGCTTCCATCAACAATCCAGTCACCGCATGATACTCTGTGAGATTGTTGGTGGAGGGACCCAAACAAGTTCCCCCTGAACTCACCAAATCACTTATAGGAGAGTACAACATTCAGGATGCTGATGCAAGATTCAAGGTGTAATGATTAGCACCATCCGCGAAACCGGTATAAGTGGTCATCTATCCATTTAAACATAGGACTACGTAAGTAGGGTTGTGAAAAACAAATCTTGTATTCACACTAAAGCCACACTTTTTTAAAAACACATAGAACTCTATAAACAGTATTTACAGTGCATCTATGCTAGATGACCTAGGCATAGTATCTTTTGAGGTAGAGTCCATTGCAGGGCTCTCCCAAGGGTATCACATTATAATCTATTTACTCATATGTGTCTTTCTCTAAGACACAACTGATAATATAAGGCACATGCCACATAGACTCTAGTTTCCCAACCCCCAACTTGTCATGTTTCTGGTTATAGATCAAGACCAGGTCTCCGTCGTTGAAAGAGTGGGGTTGAATGGATCTGTTGTATTGAGCTTTCATTCATTGTTTGTGTGCCTCATTTGCTAAGTTCGCATCATGACGAGTCGCATCAAGCTTGTTTATGTACAAGAAACATTCTTCCTCTATGGTGGTATTGGGTAATAGTTATACAGTGAGTTTCATAGAATGAATTTCACACTATATTGGAAGAGTGGCCTCTAGTTCATATAGCAATTGGAATGGTGTAAAACCAGTGGATGTTTTTATGGTAGTCCTATAGGCCCATAGCACGGAAAAAAAAAGTTGCAAATGCCAATTAGACTTGGCCTATCCTACCATACGCTGAAGCATATTTTTTAAGACTTTAATGATTGCTTCAACCTGGCCATTGGCCTCTGGATAGTAAGGTGTAGATTTATCATGACAAAACCCTAATTTTGCACTTAATTCTTCCATCATCTTGTTCTAAAAATGTGACTCATGATTACTCACGATGGCCCTAGGGATCCCAAATCTGGCAATAATATGGTTAAATAGAAAAAGAGCAGTTGTATTTCCATCTCCAACGTATGTGGGCATAGCCTCATCCCATTTAGTGAAGTAATCAATGTACACGATGATGTAGCCATGCCTCCCGACTAAGGTAGATCTACAATGCACGAAGTTGATGCCCCATTTTGCAAAAGGGCGAACTGCTATGACAGGATGTATCGGAGCCGGATGGGTGTGCCTTTTTTATGTGAATAATTGACAAGGTGGGCATTTTTTTATAGTCTCCATGCAATCCTTAAATATCGATGGCCAAAAATACCTAGCACGTAAGATATTCTGGGTAGTATCCAACCCGAAGAGATGACCACCACAGGCTCCAGAGTGGCAATCATTTAAAACAATCTCAGCTTCTTCATGAGTGAGACATCGTCGTAATATTGTGTCAATGCCACGACGGTATAAGTTGTCATTGATGATGAGATAGTACTTGGCTTGGTGGCGAATGCGACGATGCTCATCGCGTGTTGTATCGGGCTAATATCGTTGTGTCTGGAGATAGAGAATGAGGTCTCCAGACCAGGGGTCAGACATACTAATGAGGAACAAAGATTCAACAAGAAATGAATCAATGGGATCTGTTCCCTCAATAATATGAGGAAGGTCACACAAAATCTCAGCGAAGACGAGAGACTTCTTAGAGCTAGTCTTGGAAAATTCCAACTCAAACTCCTGGAGAATGAAAATCCAGCATGAGTATTTTCCCCCAAGTACTTGCCGAGTCAAGATATAATACATGGGATTGGAAACAACGTAGATTGTGGTTGTACAGAGAAAAATGTAATGACAGAGCTTCTAGACCGTGATGATCATGGCCAGAGAAAGTTTCTCCACATGTGAATATCGAGTTTCGGAGTCTAAAAGACTCTTACTCAAATAATATATCACATGTTCCTGGTCGTGTTCCTTAGTCTAGACTAAAACCATGTCAATGGTTGAAAGTGATGCAGCCACATACAGGGAATATTCCTTTATATAATTTGGTGGTTGCAAAACAAGTGCATGCATAAGAGCATGTTTGAGATTATTAAACACGTGTTGTTCAGGTCATCCCAAACAAAAGGGGTATCCTCCTTTAATAATCGCATGAAGCCATGTGTTTTTCAGCGTAATTGCAGATGAAACAACGTAAAAATTTTGCCTTCCCTTGCAAACTTTGGAATTTGGTAACATTGGTTGGGGCGAGTAGAGCCAGGATATATTTAATCTTTAGAGGCTCTATGCGGATTCCATCCTTGGACACAATAAATCCAAGCAGTTGGTCAGTATCAACACAGAAAACACATTTATGTGGGTTTATTCAAATGTTAAAATGGTGACATCTTAGAAAAATGGCTCTTAGATGATCAACATGGTGATCCCGCTGCATTGAATGAGCAGGCAAGTCATCAAGATAAGGTTCTACAATGTGTTTAATGTCATGGAAATCATATGACATGGCGCGTTGGAATGTAGGGCCACCATTCTTCAAACCAAAAGGAAGCTTTCTATAGGCAAAGGTTCCCCATGGGTAGATAAAAGACATCTTGTGTTGATCTGAAGGGAGTATCTCAATCTGATTATATCCAGAGAAGCCATCCATAAATCAAAAGATGACACTCCCAGCACAGTTGTCGATAATTTGATCGATGAAGGGGGTGGGGAAGTTGTCCTTATGACAAGCTCGATTCAAATCTTGAAAATCAATGCAAACCCTAATAGTACCTTTCTTTTTATTCACAGGGACTATGTTGGACACCCATACAGTCAAGGGCACAGGGTAAATGAAACCATCCTTAAGAAGCTTCTCAACATCTTCCTTAATGTTTGATGGTTTCCTTGGATGTACCTGATGTAACTTATGTCAAGATGGCTTGGCACCAGGGTAAGTTTTAATCTTGTGAACCACAATAGAGGTGTCTATCCCTAGAATGTCTTCATAGGTCCAAGCAAAAATATCTATGAATTCCTTAAATAAGGCTTGTAAGACTGTATCTCTAAAGGTGAAGAGTTCTGTCCTATCTGGATGTTCTTTGGGATACCAGGTTTCACTGATATATCAACTGGAATGGTCTTAGTAATTTTACATAAATTGCATTGGACATCACGGGTGACGATCAGTGACTGAGAATGAGTGACTATATCATAAGAAACTGCTAATGCAAATTTTTTTTCTACCATATCACAATGTGGAAGGAAAGAGGATCGATGGTGATGATCTTTCCAAGGAATCTCATCTAGGAACATAACTTCCATGAGGGATTCATCAGAGGGTAGTGTATGTGAAAGATAATCTAGAGATGTGGGGGTTTTCTAGCCAATACAATAGCTGATAAGTGTTTGAAGCCACCAACAAATGATCGTTGATGGTGGGGTCGTTGGTGGTTTGAATAGTGTGGTACATTTCCTCAAAAGGACTCATTGATGTTGAATCAACAATGGACTTTCCTTTATCTATGGTAGAAGTAGAAATCATGTCCACGGATGCGGACTATGAAACAGGAAAAGGATTAGATAATGAAAAGATTCCCATGAGTGAGGAATCTTTGATGAGACCTACTCCAATGTTCTGATATTGGGGGGTCGTGGAAGCAAAAAGTGGAACATTTTTCACAGTATTTGCAGTGGAATCAATTGAACATAAATCTAACTGCTCAAGAGTAACAATCTTCCCTTGGAATGGGAACTGAACTACCCAAAAAATGGATGAAGCAATAGCTTGCATAGCATAAAACCATTTGTGACCCAGGAGAATATTGTAATCTAAAGGAGCGTCAACAACTTCAACGTGAATGGACACAAATTTCCCCCCCAATTCAACCTAGAGAGAGGGAAGTAACCCATAAGGTTGAAAGCCGTGACCATCAAAGGCCTTTAGTGTTGTGGGTGAATGGTTAATTTCAGGAGAACCAATAGCACTCCAACAAGACAAAGACATGACTGAGGTTGAGGCTCCCTCGTCCAATACGGTACAATGGATGGTCTTTCCAATAGATTTTGTGGATAGCTGGAAAGCCAACTGATTAGAAAGCCTAGTTTTAAAACCATCCAACTTGAAAGTGATAATGTTGTTGTTTTCAAGATCCAAGGCTCCAAGGACTAATAGCAAATTCTTTCGTTGTGTAGGAAATGTTTGGAGTACCTCAAGAGTCGACATAGCGCATGGTGCTTGGGCTAGATTTTCCACTATATTATAGTACTGTGCAACACATGCGTTAGGATTAAGTATAGACTTTCAAAGTGTACTATTAGGTGGGCAAAGAATTGCATCAGGAATAGGTTTTTCAATCTAAAGACCATTACTTGGAGGAGGAGTGTATGTTGAAGGTTTTTCATATGGAACATCATCAGCTTTATTTTCTGGAGGAGGGTCATAACTTTGGGATCGAGTATTAAGGTGAATTGTTTCCATTGACATCATTTTGACTTCATCGATGGAATATGAAGAAGGCCCATGCAAGGATGGATGATTAATCAATTGTTGTTGGGTAGGGAAAGGGTCTGTAAGCACTGCCAAGGTGGGTGAATTTTTCAAAAAATTGCTAACTTCCTCTCGACGAGGACACTCTTTAGTGAAATGATCACCTCCACAAATCAAGCAGGGAAACTTTTCCTTTCTTTTATTCTTAGAATCAACATCAGGGTTTTTTGTTTTGTTACCTTCTTATTGGTTATTAGATTTCTTGGATTTGTTTTTACCTTTTTTCTTTCCTCCCGAAGATTCTGTGGATTGGACTGCATTTACTTCGGTGGAACCAACGGGAGGGGATGCAGTTTTGGCTGGTGGAAAAGGTTGACTAGTTGATGCGGTCATTTGATTTTGCTTTTTCATGGATCTTGTTGTCTATTGTGTTTGAACTGAAGCAAGAATGCCATCAACGGGTGGTTTTGTTGCATGTCTTGAAGGGTCTGATGTAGGACGAGGAGTGTGAGGATTTAAGTCATACAAAGTGCCTGACCGGGAATAAACCAAGTCTAAGTACTGAGCATGGATAACGGCCTACTCCTCGGTAACAACACATCCCATGGCGACATCCCTAGCAATGGGGGGAAGTTAATATTTCGTAAACCAATCAACCAGTAACTGATTGGGAATGGGGGGCTTAATCAACCTACGTCTTTGTCTCCATTCATGAATATGATCGAAGATATGGGTGGAAATAGTCTGGCGAAGAGAGGTTAACAGGTCTGTACATGTCTCATATCGAATTGGTAACTAGAAATGTGTTAAAAATGCCACTGCTAAGGTATTAAAGCCCCAAAAGGAATGCTGAGATAGCTCGATCTACCACTTCGCAGCTACTCCGGTGAGAGTTCTCTGAAACAAACGTAGACGGATTGATCCATCCATCAAAGAATTGTATGAGCACCACAGATGAAAATTCATCACGTGGTTTTTGGGGTCCTCACCGGGTTTACTATTGAATTTAGGTATGTCCGAGGGTAACTTAACCGGGATTGTCATCCATGAGGGATCATGATGTATCGGATCATTGATAAATCTGGACAAATATGGTAGATCCAAAGTAGCCAGAAATGGCAATTATTGATTAGGTTGGGGGTACTGGAAATACTGATATAGAATCTGTGGACTAGTAGGACCATAAGCATATTTATAAACATGCATAGATGATTCCCCCATGCCTGGTTGGTTGGGTGGTTGATTTCCAAAAGATCCACTAGAAGCTCTGCTATGTGGTGGGCCTCCAGGTGGCGGTGGTCCTCTGAACAGTGGTCCTCTAGGTGGTGTTACTCAAGATGGTGGGCCTCTGGGTGGTGGACCTCCAGGTGGCCCTCCATGTCCTCCAAGTGGTCCTCCAGGTGGTGGACCTCTAAATCCTCCAATAGTGTTTAAAAGGGGTCCTCTGTATGGTGGGACATTAGATCAATTAGGTTTCCCCCAAGGGACATAAGCATTCCCAGGGTAAGGCATTCCGGGATAAATAGCAACCGACGGTGCCGGTTGATAAGCTGGATGAACCATGGGTAGTTGGTTTCCAGGGTAAGTATAACCCCAATAAAGAGGAATAACACCGGGTTGGACCCATGAAGGTCATCCCTAGCCGGAAGAGGATACAACTGTGTTGGTATTAGGAGGAGGAGTGTTTAGTGCCAGTGGTTTCATCGGTAGGTTTTGCCCCATACTAGAAATAGTTCCCCTGTTGAAATATTATAACTTTGAAGAATATTCTATATGTATTTCTTTGTGGTCCCCGATGGTCCTACCGAGAGAACCACTTGTATTACTTTGTACCCCGATGCTCCTAATCGAAAGAACTAATACGAGTCATGAGGCAGTCCCCTCTAATTGTAAAGGTGGGTGATTAGCACCCCAGTGTGGTTACTTGAGCCTACATGTGTAACTCGAGCCTACATGATAGATGAGTTAACTTAAGTGAACGGATGAATATAAATAGAGGTGTAGTGCTCCTCATTTATGACACACACTCTCACTTGTGTAGCGCATTAGTGGAGAAGAGAAGTAGCTGGAGAAGGAGGAGGATCAGGCTTTGATCTCCTTGCTGGTTTTATCTTTTATCTTTTTGGGGCATCTATATTGAGGAATATTTTGCTGGGTTTTTCCCTTTAGGGTTTTCCCAAGATAAATCTTTGTGTTCCTTTTGTATGGTTGTGCTTGTCTATCTTTCAATGATCCTGTTTATATGCTTTTGTTATGAAAAATGAAATGAAATACTGATGGCTTAGCTAAGCATATGAAAATTTAACATGGTATCAGAGCCACCCTGAAAAGAAGAAATTGTGCAGCTACAGAATCTAGGGCTTCTTAATTTTTGGTTCTCTCTCCACAATCGATCAGCAAAAGAAGGCTAGGCTGACTCTCCATTGAAGGGCGCATCTTTCTGTCGAAGCGAAATTCGATTCCGAGCATTTTCAGTTTTTCGTGTGGGAAATTAGGGATTCTTGCAGAAGAAGAATTTTTGAGTGATCCCAGCATAGGATTTCTCTCCTCATCAAAATCTAAGTTTAGAGACCTGGATCAATATTTTTGGTTGGGTGAAACTCCGGGAAAGTCAAACCCTAGTTTGACCCGGAGCTAGAAAAACCCTAAATACTAAAACGGCTAAGTTTTGGTATATTCGCTATATCCAAATATTGGAGAAGGTTCAAGAGCTAAAAATTGTAGAAACCAAAGATAAAATATTGATGAATAGTGTGTCCAAAATTTAGCCTTATATTCACTACATTCTAGGAGATATGATCCCTCCAAGTTAGGGTTCTAGCCTCTTCCAGAATTCATCCCTAAACAGGACACCTACGGAAAATTATTATAGCTTGTGATACAGAGGTCCAAATGGAATTCCTGAAGATTTTACAAAAAGAGAACGGATTGTACTTTCTGTGGTCTGAATTTTAGAACCTGAAGATGAACTAGTGACACGTGACATGCAGTACAACTTCACTGTTCTGAACAGTCCTGTAACAGGTCACCTTGGGAAAATGATCATAAATCCAAATTGGTGAAACCAACTCTAATGAAACCTATGGTGTTGGATCAGGGACATGCGAGGTTACCTCAATGCGAAATTTCAGACACAAAGGAGCAGTAATTTAAGAGATATCACAGAAACAGTAGCAAGCATTTCTGCAGAAGAAATTGGAAAACTAGGGCTTCCTGTTCCAGGAGCTTCCCTCCACTGTTTTCAAAAAAGGAGTACATTGGACAGCTCCATTCAAAGAGATCTATATTTCTATCCAATCAGATCTAAAAGATTCCAAGTTTTGAAAATTAGGGTTTCTCTGACAAACCCTAGATCAGCCAGCTCCGGAAGCAGGACGGACACCTCAAATCGGTAAGATCTAATCTTTTGCTATTTGCGTTTGAGGTTCTCATTTCAAAGTGATCTATCACATTAGATTGATGATAAGCTTGGTGAAGTTGAAAAATTCCAAGCATGAAAGTATTTGATCTCCCTGAAGAAAATGAATTGGACACCTACATGAGTAGAGAGGTTCCAGTTCTAGAGGGAGATGAGCCTCAAAGCCTTACACAAGAAGAACTTGATCAAGGCCAAGAAGATCAATGTTGATTCAATCACGGATCAACTTGTGCCACAAGTGTCTTCCCTAAAGACACCGAAGAAGTTTGATTTCTTGATCAATCT
>LPNX010456792.1:58878-73200 GCA_001517045.1 Pseudotsuga menziesii | reverse complement strand
TACCGTAATTCTGAAAGGAAGGATCGTTAGTAACTCCGTAAAGACCTAAATCCCGTAATTCCAAAAGGAAGGATCGTTAGTAACTCCGTAAAGACCTAAATCTTGTAATTCCGAAAGGAAGGATCATTAGTAACTCCGTAATGACCTAAATCCCGTAATTCCAAAAGGAAGGATCATGTTGATGTTTTGATGATGTTGATTTTTTGATGATGATGATGATGTACTGATTGAAAGATCAGAATATGATGATGATGATGTTTCTCTGATCGAAAGATTAGAAGTTGTTGATGATGATGATGTTCTCTGATTGAAAGATTAAAATATGATGATTATGCTGTTGCTGACGATGATGATGTTCTCTGATCGAAAGATCAGAATATGATGATGATGATGTTTCTCTGATCGAAAGATCAGAAGTTGCTGATGATGATGTTCTCTGATCGAAAGATCAAAATATGATGATGATGATGTTTTCTGATCGGAAGATCAAAAGTTGCTTATGATTATGATGTTGCTGATGATGACGATGTTTTCTGATCGAAAGATCAGAATGCGATGATGATGATGATGTTTCTGATCGAAAGATCAGAATGTGATGATGATGAGATCCTGATGATGATGATGCTGTATTATCAAAATATGATGATGATGACTTATTGATCGAAAGATCAGAATATGATGATGAGTTGATGTTAGAGTATGATGATGTTCGGTTGATGATGTTTCTAATCGAAAGATCAGAGGCTGATGATAATGATGATTCTGATTGAAAGATCAGAATGTGGTGATGATGATATTTTGATGCTGATATTTTGATGATGATGATGTTGATGTTTTGATGATGTTTTGATGATGATGTTTCTGATCGAAAGATCAGAGTATGATGATGATGTTGTTGCTGATCGAAAGGCCAAAGTGCTGAAGAAGATGTTGCTGATCGAAAGGTCAAAGTGTTGAAGATGATGTTGCTAATCAAAAGGTCAAAGTGCTGAAGAAGATGTTGCTAATCGAAGCGGTCAAAGTACTTATGATGCTGAAGACTAAAGATTGAAGATGAAGACTACATGATGTTGAAAATCTTCCAATGATTTATAGATGTATCACCCTGATGATGTTGATGGTGTCCTCTATCTCTCTCCTATTATTGTTTTTGTTGATGTTGTTATAGAATACCCTTCTCGTTAAGGGGGAGTGTTGAAATATTATAACTTCGAAGAATATTCTATATGTATTTCTTTGTGGTCCTCGATGGTCCTACCGGGAGAACCACTTGTATTACTTTGTACCCCGATGCTCCTAATTGGAAGAACAAATAAGAGTCATGAGGCAGTCCCCTCTAATTGTAAAGGTGGGTCATTAGCACCCCAGTGTGGTTACTTGAGCCTACATGTGTAACTCGATCCTACTTGATTAACTCGAGCCTACATGATAGATGAGTTAACTTAAGTAAATGGATGAATATAAATAGAGGTGTAGTGCTCCTCATTTATGACACACACTCTCACTTGTGTAGCGCATTAGTGGAGAAGAGAAGTAGCTGGAGAAGGAGGAGGATCAGGCTTTGATCTCCTTGCTGGTTTTATCTTTTATCTTTTGGGGGCATCTATATTGAGGAAGCTTTTGCTGGGTTTTTCCCTTTAGGGTTTTCTCAGGATAAATCTTTGTGTTCCTTTTGTATGGTTGTGCTTGTCTATCTTTCAGTGATCCTGTTTATATGCTTTTGTTATGAAAAATGAAATGAAATACTGATGTCTTAGCTAAGCATATGAAAATTTAACATCCCCCAGTAGGTAAAACAACTTGAGCTGGGGAATTCCCCCTAGACGTAGAAACTAACATGGAAGTGGGAACTGATGGGGAATTTTGATTTGGCGGAGGGGGGGGTAGAGGGTTGACCTGGATCTTGAATAACCATGTTTTGGGCCGATGACAGGAGCTACTTGGGATGATGAAATGACATGATATCCAGGTTGGGTTGTTCTTGAACGTTGGGGGAGAGGAGAAAAACTTCTCCTCCTTATATTCCTTCCTATATTACGCGGTCGCTTGAGAAATTGATGGAAAGGTATGAATACTTCTTGATTTGTTCGAACCTCTCGAATGGGAGTAACATAAGAAGTTCTAGTAGTCCTATATTCAAAAATGGCTTTCTCTAGAGAGGTCTCCCAAAAAGGAGCATTTGGACCAAATTCTACTACTATAGTGTCATCTTATGGGTGACTGAACACCCAATTTGACGAACCAAGTTGGCCTTTCGGTTGAAAATGAAAAAGCAGCATTTTCAAGGGAAGGTTGTTGAACTAATAAGGGATTATCATAAGAAGAAAATTATTCCCTAGTTTCAGTAACTGGAACACCTTCTACATGAGAACCAGTAGTAGTTGGTTGGTCCATGGTTTCACCTTCGTTTCCTTCCATGGAAAGAAGAGAGTTAGGAGGTAAACCCTCCAAGCTATGATAACATCTCGCAGGAAAATCAGCCAGGGTGACAGCTAAAATTTTCTACTCTGGAAATCTATACAAAGAAGAAAATTCACACAAACAAACCTACGCAAGTTAAGGCCACAAGCAAACTTAAATGATAGGATGGGATTATAATAGTCAATTCCTCAATAGGATTGTCAATATGTCACAACGCGTGATATACCACATCGTCCAACAGTAAAACGCGATAAGGATGATCGGGACCATACCCTTGCCTGAATACCCGACCACCTAGACGGCACATGCGTAGTATCTCCCTGAGTGTTATTCTTGGTGAATTTCTCCAATGAGACGACCAAAAGGATTTTCTTAGTTGGTTAGGGTATCCTAGAGGGGTCTCCCGATATACTCAAGGTACGTGGGAGCTCAAATCTGTATTGGTGTTGTCTAATGCACAACAGTACGAAAAGGGGCCTTCCGATATACAATCAAGTATGTGAAGTACCTTTTGATATACCTCGAGGATACATGAAAGCACGTCCTATATATCAACGGTATGTGGAAGAAACACACAATCCCTGGGATGCAGTGCATGCATAAAACAAAATCCCCTACGTTTTAAGACATCGAAACACGTCTCTATCCTATCACTCAAATTAATAAAAAAATTTAACCTAATCTACCGTTGATTTTATCTTCATGGTTAGTGAATGTTTGTGGATTGTATATCAAGATGAAAATTTAAGATATATATGTAATGCAACTCTTATTCTTCAATGCCATGCTACTTTCAATAAATCAAACTTCAATATCTATAACAATTTCTCAAACACACAAGCTTTTCACCATTAAGACTATCTAATCTCTGAAAGGAGAAGGGAAGGAGAACCTCTACACTCTATCAAAAACTAAACTTTCTCAATCAAACTCATAAATATTTACTTGCCTAAGCACTCATGCAAACCATTCGTAGTCTTTTACTAAGCATTCATAAAGAAATGTTTTCCTAAGTACTTATGCAAACAAAACAAGCTAGCTAACTTCTTTCGTCTTTTTTAATATGATCTGAAAAAGAAAGAATATTAAACAACTGAAATTGACTAATTTCAAATAGGCTACAGATCTTCTTTTTCACAAAATACTTTTCAGAGAATGGACCAGGCAAGTCATGCATCCAAAACTGTAATCCATACATAATTTTTTCACAACAAATTGATGAAAAAACTCTAGATCTGAACTCAAACGGAAATATCAAGCTATCAAAATTTCACACTCAGCAAGAAAACAATAAGCAGACTGAACAACAAACTCAGAGAAACAAAAATATAAAACAAAATGCTCTCAAGTAGTGATGAACCTACCTTGGCGTACTATGGAGAGCTGCACCAGAGTGCCATCAGGTGGTCGGCGTACAGTGTACACTGAGTGAAGGTGCCAGCGATGCTTTGTGCTTTCTAGGTAAAGGTTCCCGTGGCACTTAGTTTCAGGGTGCAGTAGGTGCCAAAGAGGGGTGGTTCTCTATCGAATATTCCCAGGTGCACCGGCATATCTACAAGTGAATAAAGGCCAATAACCTGCAAAAGAAACCAAAAGTGGACTGAGCTAGACTGATACAGAAGTGATACAAACTTCAATAGAGGCAATTGTCAAAATAATAAGGTGGATCACTCACCTTAACAACTAAAATGAGCCAATCAAAGAGAATGACAAGTTTACAAGAAAAAGTGTTACCAAATATCTTAGATCTAACTGGATTTGCTCCAGATCTGACTGGATTAATCTATTCCCAGTATGGTCACCAGTTTTGTTTGTATGAATTCTTCAACCGATGCGGACATTGCTTGTTCATGTAGCCTGTATGGTACAATTCTAGAACAAAACACCACAACAGTATATCATTTCCCTAGATGGTTAATCTACTTGAATAAAATCACTCTTTTACCTCATATCTGAATGCTCTAGTATTCGCTCCACTACTCTTCATGCGATCTATAGTACCTGCAAATAAGCATTAGAAAACAAGACAAGAAAAATGAGAGTAACAAGATAGATCAACAATCCATATTAGTGATCAAGGAATCTAATAATAATTAACTAATATTAACACAAATCAAATATGGGAAAGGGGAACACTTTTGTATTAATCAAATAAAAAGGTAAAGCTACAATCAAATCCTTGATGTCAATATCTTTATCTTCCACAATGGTCTTTGATGCACTCACAACATTCTTCACTCACACAAAGATCTTTGCACACAAGTTCACTCAACTTTGCCTCAATACCAAACTTCAATCCAACAGCATAAGGATGCTTTCTTGGTCTCTCTTCACATAGTCCATGAAGTCTTGTTTTATAGGGTACGGGAGGATCATATGAGATGAGATTCTTTAGGAAAAGGATAGGGGAAGATCCCTAAGGGTGAGGAGGTCAAGTTCCAGCTCTCCCTAGCTGATAGGAACTTCCTCCACGAGAGATTTCGTATGAAAGCTTCTCGAAACTTCCTTTTTTCCATTTTTAAGTCTATCGATGCCTCTTGCAGAGAGGGTAAAGGCGTCGACGCTTTTTGTGAACAGAGTAAAGGCACTGGAAACATGTGATGTCAATGAACAATGGGATTTGACGCTCTATAATAAGGAAAAAAAGTGTGCCAACCTACTCAAGAGTGGGAAAAAGCTACCCAGAAGAATCCCTGGCCAAGTGCTTTGAAGGATGCTAAGGCATCAGTGGATATTTCAAGTGCAACAATGTTGATTAATTCCTAGATGGGATCAAGGCCTACATCCAACATGAAACATGTCTAACTCTGTATAACTTCTAAGGATGGATAGCTTCGAAATATTTCACTAGTCAATGGTCGACAAGATGAGAATTGATGAAACAATGATGATGATCTAGCAATGATGATCCAATGATGATCTAGCGATGATGATCCAAAGATGATGATCCAGTGATGATGATCCAACGATGATTTTCAGAAACTGTGTCCAATTGTGACGATGACCGGGTTGAGAGAATACCTTCCTATTTAATAGGGATTCTTGTTGAAAATGTAACTTCAGAAGATATTCTATTGTATATTATTACTGTATTTTACTGTACCTCCTTCAGAGATTTTTTTCCTCCATTGGAGGATGTCATTATTGTATTTGGTTACGTTATAATATCAAGGAAATACCTTCGTTGTAAGTCAAGGCAGTAGTCCCCTGAAGAAATATTGTAAAATGTATTTTGAGTCTCCCACGAGGGAAGTCAGCCCTGTTAGGTTAGGAAATCAACCCTAGAGAGGTTTTAGGTCAGTCACTTGTAAATTATAAATAGGGAGGCACCCTCTCTCATTTGGGCATACTCACTCAAGCAATTTCTCTCAAGAGAGAGAAAGCAAAGTGCGCTAGTGTGAGGAGAAGAAGAATTTGTTGAATATATCTTATCTCTAGGTATTCTATCTTGGTTTGACATTGTACTTAGTGATGAAAATATTATCAAGAAGTTTGCAGGCTTTTCCCCTTTATGGTTTTCCCAAGGAAATTTTTTTGTTCTTGTGTATTGATGTTCTTCTCTATCTTTTAGTTTGAATATCAAACGTAATTGAATTAAAGTGCAAACTCTAATACTGGTTGGTATCCAAATACAAGGAAAGAGGTCATGAAATTGGTGGAATGTTAAGGTGGCTAAATTGGGTTTATAATTTCCACTAGCATTTGTTTTCTCTCATTTTTAGAGTAGGCTAAGAAGAATAAATCTTGGTAGCATTAGAGTAGAATGAATAAGCTAAACATGTAATAATTAGATTTCATTTCTCAAATTCTTTGGAATTGTTGTCTTGTGCCCTTCTTTTGTTATAAATCCAATTTTGATGTAATGAATTCTTGGATGTGATGCGGTGTTTAGGGACATTGAGGTTATTCATCCCATCTCATGGATTTCTCTTATATTTGGTGGTCATTGATAACAGGTACATTCTGAGATTATGGTGTTCTCATGCACTCCCAAGAAGAGAACATGTTCTACAGTTGGAACCTATTGCTACCCCTGATTTGGTCATGGGTATTAACATGCGATTTTCACCACACATTTGATGGGGTGTTATAAGTCCATGGAGGTATGGATTCCCTAGGGTTATCAATGTTATATTTATGCTTCATGTTATGTTGATGCTATTTTTATTAGCTGATGGATGATCATTATCTATCGATGTTATTAATTGTTATAGCATGATTTGCCACACCTGATACATCATGCTTTGATGGCCTTTCCATGTACCTATGTTTACTCATGTTATCCCACTTGCTCACCATTACCTATTGCTTCAATGTACCCCTAAAAATAATTTTTTGAATATATACGTGGGTTACCAGTCTACAAGACTCGTATGTGCAACTTGAACCATTGTCACCCACGTACATCGAGTTTTATGATAAAAAATAAAAATATTTGGACTTTTCCCCATCAAGTAATGAATGACTTGATCCTTGGCCTTCCATATGCCATGAAATGCTGTAATTCGACCCTTCACTTCCCATTGAGGGTCTATTTATTGAGATATTGTGAAACATTGAAAGAGGAGAACTTTGGAGAGTAAGGATATTATAGTGAAATTATGCCCCATTCTTATATGCTTGAGTCTACATCCCTTTCGTTGAGTTTTTAATGGTCATATCATATCTTAAAATATTTAGCATCATAACAACATAACCATAAGCCAAAAGATCATTGAAAGATAGACAAGCACAACCACACAAAAAGGAACACAAATATTTATCCTGGGAAAACCCTAAAGGGAAAAACCTAGCAAAAGCTTCCTCAATATAGATGCCCCAAAAAGGTAAAACCCAAAAGATTGATCCTCCTTCTTCTCCAGCTACATCTCTTTCTCTCTCTCTCTCTCTAATTCGCTACACAAGTGAGTGTCAGTGTGTTCAAATGAGAAGCACCTCACCTCTATTTATATTCTTTCGTTCACTTAATATTTAATTCAGTTATGTAGGCTCGAGTAATCCTAATTTAATTATGTAGGCTCGAGTAACCACAGCTGGGGTACTAATGACCCAACTTACAATGGAGGGGACTTCCTCGTGACTCTTTATTAATTCTACCTGTTAGGAACATCGGGGTATAAATAAATACAAGTGATTCTCCCGATAGAAGCATCGGGGACCACTAAAATATATTTAGAATATTCTTCGAAGTTACAATAATTCAACACTCCCCCTTAACGAGAAGGGTATTCTACAATAACATCAACAACAACAACAGTAGGAGAGAGAAGGCATCATCAACATCATCAGGGTGATACATCTATAAATCATTGGAATCTTTTCATCATCTTTAACATATAGTCTTCATCTTCAATCTTCAGCAGCAGCAACACTTTGACCACTCAATTGATCAACAACATCTTCATCGGTTTTTCGATCAGCAACATCATCATCATCACTTTGACCTTTCGATTAGCAACATCATCATCAGCACTTTGACCTTTCGATCAGCAAAATAATCATCAGCACTTTGACCTTTCAATCAGCAACATCGTCATCAGCACTTTGACCTTTCGATCAACAACATCATCATCAGTTCTTTGACCTTTCGATTAGCAACATCATCATCATCACTTTGACCTTTCGATCGGCAACATCATCATCAACACTTTGACCTTTTGATCAGCAACATCATCATCAGCACTTTGACCTTTAAAATCAGCAACATCATCATTATCATATTCTGAAATTTCGATCGACATCATCATCATCATCATACTCTGAAATTTTAACCAGCATCATCATCATCATCATCACACTCTGATCTTTCGATCATCAACATCATCATCATCACATTCTGATCTTTCGATTAGGAACATCATCATCATCAGTAATAACCTACAATCCACAATAAGAAGACAAAATTATTTGAATCACTTTTAGATTTAAAGTCCAGGGATGATGCAATCCCACCACATTCTCAAAAACTGAAGTCACCGGATTCAATTATGGGATAATCACTCCCTATCACTTTAGGACTAAGTCCAAGGATGATGCAATCCTACCACGTTCTCAAGTACTGAATGTTGATGAAATTGTCATTGATGCCAACATGGACTTGCAGTGGCCCCATGGGATGTCCTTGGACTCACAGTTGGTGATTTGATGACCCTGCAACCCTTGTTGGGGTCATGGAGTTCTTGGTATGATGAAGAAGCCCATGAAGACTTGGTATCCCTGATGAAGACCATGATGCCCTTGCAAAGGCCGTGGAGCCCCTGTCTTTGTTTGTGATGGATGGCTATGGTCTTACATGGAGATATGGTGAAGAAGCTTTTGAAGAGATCCTCAAACCCACAAGATGGTTGAAGAAGGTCATGAAGCCCACGCACCGGATAAGTGCCACTTAATGAAGACCTTGATGCCCTTCAAAGTCCTTGAACCCTTTTCCTGTTGGACATTGTTGATGATATGGAAAAATCAGTTAATGACTAGGGAAATGACTTACAACAACTTGAGGGTAAGCAACCCTTGAATATCGTTAAGTCATGAAGACCACGCTTCTATTGATAAAGTCCACCAGGGAGAGGCTCTTGAAGCCCTTGAAGATTGCCTTGAATTTTTGTTTTGATGAAGTCCTTGATTTATGGAGAACCATGGTTGAAATGACTAAAATATAATTCATTAATCAAATCTTTGTGAGGTCGGCTCAAGCAAAAAATTGGCAAGTCAGCTCCATCAAAACGTTGATGTTTAATTTAAAATTTTTAATTTGATGAGGTTGGCTTCAAATGAAAATTATAGCAGGTCGGCTCAAAATTTTGTGAAAAAATTAGTATAAATACCCTTTCAAAGTATTCATTTTTGCAAGGAAGAATTCGGTGGAGCTCTATGATTTTCTCTGAGGCAGCAGCAGGTTCGGAGGTGGCAGCAGCAGGTTCGAAGGCAGCAGGAGCAGGGAAATTTCAGGTGACAGCAGTCTGAAATTTTTGACAAGCATCCAAATTTTAGAGTGGCAGCAGTCTAATAAAAAAATTGACAACCACAGTCAAGGGCATCCGCAGTTTACACTAGCAGCAGCAGAGGAGTGGTGTATGGTTCCTTCATTGATCTTTTTCATTCTTGGGTTTCAATCTTGTCTCACACCAAGCAATTGGAGGAGTTTTTCAATTTATTGCTTGCACAGTTTACATTCTTTACTAGCTGTCATTGCAAACCCGAGCTACAGAAGTCACACAGTCTGAGTTTTTTCAGTCTCTGGGTTTTGACACCCTTTTTAGCAGTCAAGTTTAAAAGCTTATAGGCCAAGTCTATGTATTTAATTTTTATGGAGTAGCAGTCAAATATTTTTGTATTGATGACAAGCAGCAGCAAAGTTTGAGTATTTTACAGTCTGAACTTGGTGAAAAGATTTAACAGTCCACAACTTGACACCATCTATTGTGGATGTATTTGGGGTCTCTTTCACAGGTCATAAACCGACCCAAATTCTCCACAGAGAATCCTCTTTGAACAATCTCGAGTTGACCTTCTTCGAGATCTTCTACAACTAATACACAGTCCAAAGATTTGACATCTTTTAGGGGTTTTTACCAGCATACTCACAATCCAATTTTGGACCTTGTGTGTGGGGTTTTCCTAAGCATATGCACAGTCTGCATTTGACATTTTTGGAGTTCTTGCAAGCATACGCAGTCCAAGTTTTGGACTTGTTTCGGGAATCTTCCTCAACATATATCCCAGTCTGAGTTTGGATATTTCACAAACAGTATGGGTGTTGGTATTGATTTAGGGTTCCACCTCAGCATATACACAGACCAAGTGTCAATGAGACAGATGTGTTTCTTGACAGGAATTTGACAGCCCCAAGTTGTATGACAACCCTAGGATGACAGTCCTTGGTTTACACAGTGAACCAATTAACATGTAGTGACACCTACAACAGAAGATATGACAAGCTGACGACAAGTTTCATGGCAGCAGCAGACTTAACATTCTTGCTTGATGAGAATGATTTGGTAGATTTACAAAAGTGGACAACTTGCTGAGCAGTGTTGATAAGCAAAAGACTAAGGCAGTGACAGTGGAGGAGCAGTCACACGAGGAAAGGGTTACAATGTTAGTCAAGGTATGTTCAATTTATTTATTCATGCTAAGATTGTTCATTTCACACAGAAATTGCAGAGTCCAGTTTTGGGTGAAGTTCTTAAATTGAAAGGGTATGCTCCTATGTCTCTAATCTCAAGATAGCAGTATTACAGCATCTTTATGTTGTATACCTTGACGATGTGATGATGTACAACACAGTGACAATGATGTATTCCGATGAACAGTAATGACTGCTTATGTACACAGTGACATGCTTGAAATAGTGACAGTCATGGTGATGTTTTGACAGTCAAATATTGACCTCACCTTGAGTGTCATGATGTTGATGAAGACAGTAGAGTAAATTTTGCACAGTGTTAAGTATGATGATGACTATGATGTATGCTTGATGACAGTGACACATTGAAGTGGACAGTAGTTGATATGATAGTGTTTGATATGATAGTGCTTGTTGAGGTTGCATACCATAAAGACAGTGATGTGATAGTGATCCTTTATAATTGCCACCTTATATCATTGCCATGATAACTTGACAGTGATACACAGTGATGATTCAACAGTCACAAAAGTTGAAGACAATTAGTACAGTGTGGGCATGACAGTGATTAATCAACTGTGATTACAGGATGTATTTGACAATAGATTGACAGGTTGATGACAGTGGCATACTAGTTCCATCCTTGAGCCTTTGACAGTGGAGTGATCAGATTGGGAAAATTCACACTGACATGTTTGAAGAAGCATTGAAACATTCCATGATATAAACCATGATGATGAGTGATGACATAATGGACAGATCTATGATGTTGATCTGCCTGCTAATGATCTGAATCATGCATGGATGGAAGATGTTGGCCTTATGCTATGATGCTGCATACAAACCCTATAATGTTGATGACACTATTTTGATGCCTATCTATTGATGATGATGATGAGTTGTTGTATGATGACTTGACAGTAACCAGTAGGATTCCTGACGTGATTGATGAGCAGACCTATGATGAGCTGCAGTGAGCAAATGAACAAGATGACTGAGCAGAGAAGATTTGACTAGCAGCATTGATGATAAGCAGATGAGCACGAGCTGAGACAGTTGACCGCATATTAAAGAGACAAGTGTTTGATGAGTTGATGTAACAATAAGCTTTAATTGTAAATGCAAGCTTGTCTTGCTTTTGAGGTTAGGATACCTCAAACCCTTCTTAGCAGGGTCTAATTAGAAAACCAGGTAGGGTCCTGGATGCAGAGTAGGTGCTCTATGTATCAGTAGGTGCTAATTTTTCCTAACGGTTGTAGCCGAACCAAAACTAATCTAAAAAGATTACAAATTCATATGGTGTGGTGTTCTTCTGTGTTATGGTTCTTGATTATTTAAATGCTTATGATATGTTTATGAAATGATTATGAGAATGATGAATTGGTAGTTATCTGTGACAAGCTAAGAAAATGATTAAAATTGGCTTTACACTGATTCACCCCCCCTCTCAGTGTCTACAATTGGTATCAGAGCCGGCCTTCGTCACGAGCCTAGCAAGCTTGAAGGAGATCCTTAGACACAATGGAGGAAAAGAAAGAGTCATCAAGCAATGACATGCCTGTACTGGATATTGCATATTATTTCAGTTGGAGGAGCAAAATGAAGGCTTATCTGAAGAAGTTTGGTGTTTGGGAAATTGTCATCAATCCACCCGCTCCATCAAACAAGAAAGAGAAATCAGCTGCACAGAAGGAAGCGAAGAAGGACAAAACTACAGCCTTGAAGTTCCTCATGGATGGACTTCCCATCTCAGTGAAGGAAAGTGTAGGAGAGTACACTTCGGAAAAATACCTATGGTTCAAGCTGGAGAGTGAGTATCAGAAGGCAAGACCAGAACCTGAAAAGACAGATCAGAAATCATAAGACAAGCCCCCAGAAGAGCTAAATCAAGAAGAAGATAAACAAGAAGAGGACTCTAGTAAAGGTATGGACTCTTGTGATTATAATGATAGCTTGTGTGATGAAATTGAGAAGGTTCTTGCAGAAGATGATGAAAGGCTATCAAATACTGCACATCAGATACATCTCACATTGCTAAATATTGATCTTAGAGCCAATTGGTTTCTAAACACAGTAAATCTGAACCAGAGTGATTTCACGAAGTTCAAAAAGGAAATCTTGGACTCCTTGAATGAATATCAGTAGAAGACCATGTCAATGAAAGTGTTTCTTAAAAAGCTTAAAGATAAGGACAAAGAGTTGCGAGATCAAATGAAAGACAAGGATGTTGAAGTTGAACAATTAAAGACTGAATTGATCAGTCAAAAGGAAGAATCAGAAAAGCCTTCTCAAGAGCTTGAAGAAACTAGAGAGGTCAATCATGATTTGAAGACTCGGCTAGAGGAATCCAAGAGGACAGAAGAAATATTGAAGAGTTAGCTAGAAGAAAAGGAGGATACAGTCCAGAAGCTAGAATTGGAGGTAGTTGGTCTCAGGAAGAAATATAAGAAGAATGAAGCCTTGGTCAAACTCCAGGATAGTTCAATTGTCCTAGATAATATCTTAGATTGCCAAAGATCTCCACTCGACAAAACTGGTCTTGGTTACAAGAAGAACAAAGAAAAATTTGAAGATGACACTTGGTCTCCGAAGACTCCAGAAGCAGGTCCATCAATGTCCAAAGCTGCTCCCCAGGCACCTGCACATGACAACAAGGATTTTGGAAGTTCAAAGATGAAACAAGGAGTTAGGTCTGTTCATCAAAGAAACTTCATAAAGAAAACAACTAGAAGACCCAGGTATGAAAGTGGCTTCAATGGTTATTGTTATTCTTGTTCTAACTTTGGTCATAAGGCTATGGATTGTAGGTTCCATGGAAGAAGAAGGGCTGGAATCCCCAATGTCTCAATTAGATGTTGGACATGTAAACAAGTCGGACATGTTGCTTCCACATGTCACACATTGAGGTGCTTCACCTGCAGTGGGTTTGGACACAAAGCCCATGAATGTGCCAGTCAAAGAAGTCAAGCAAGAAGAAGTGCTCCATACACATCAGCAAGAAGATTTGAAGATCAGAAGAAAAATGTCTACAGTCAAGGACACTCTCAAGCATGGAGAAATGAAGTTGATCAAAGAAGTGTTGGAAGCTCCAACAGCTCAGTCATATGTTGGTTATGCAACAATGTCGTTCACATTGCTACACATTGTCGTACGATGAGATGTTATAGCTGCAGTGGCCTTGGGCACAAAGCTCAAGATTGTTGGAGTACATGAAAACAATCCTTGAGAAGTTACCTAGACAACTCATCAAGGAAAGCCAGTACAAATGAAAGAACAAATGCTCAAAGGATAGATGCTAAGAAGCAAGTATGGATGAGGAAGACAGAGCAGTTGCAGATAGGAGAGGTTGATCAGAGCAAGGAGGATGGATGCCATATGGCAAGCCAAGTGTAAGGTCTCTCAAAGACCTTAGCACACCTTGAGTTCATGAGGCTAGAGAATGAACTCAAAGGAGAAAGGATGGTTACTCCAGGCATACAGACAAGTCCTAGGATCGTGCATATTGATAGGGGGAGCAGTCACCAGTGATCAGAGATTTCAGTCACAGTTATGTGGACACCCTTTGCCATTGATGCCAAAGGGGGAGAAATGAAAGATGAAGACAAAAGGGGAGCATGCTCATAGGGGGAGCATAAGTTGTTGTCATCAATGACAAAGGGGGAGATTTTTGATGAAATTGTCATTGATGCCAACATGGACTTCCAGTGGCCCCACGGGATGTCCTTGGACTTACAGTTGGTGATTTGATGACCCTGCAACCCTTGTTGGGGTCATCG
>LPNX010456792.1:0-58584 GCA_001517045.1 Pseudotsuga menziesii | reverse complement strand
AGTCATGAAGACCACGCTTCTGTTGATAAAGTCCACCAGGGAGAGGCTCTTGAAGCCCTTGAAGATTGCCTTGAATTTTTGTTTTGATGAAGTCCTTGATTTATGGAAAACCATGGTTGAAATGACTAAAATATAATTCATTAATCAAATCTTTGTGAGGTCGGCTCAAGCAAAAAAATTGGCAAGTCGGCTCCATCAAAACGTTAATGTTTAATTTAAAATTTTTAATTTGATGAGGTCGGATTCAAATGAAAATTATAGCAGGTCGGCTCAAAATTTTGTGAAAAAATTAGTATAAATACCCTTTCAAAGTATTCATTTTTGCAAGGAAGAATTCGGTGGAGCTCTATGATTTTCTCTGAGGCAGCAGCAGGTTCGGAGGTGGCAGCAGCAGGTTCGGAGGCAGCGGGAGCAGGGAAATTTCGGGTGATAGCAGTCTGAAATTTTTGACAGGCATCTGAATTTTAGAGTGGCAACAGTCTGATAAAAAAATTCACAACCACAGTCAAGGGCATCCGCAGTTTACACCAGCAGCAGCAGAGGAGTGGTGTATGGTTCCTTCATTGATCTTTTTCATTCTTGGGTTTCAATCTTGTCTCACACCAAGCAATTGGAGGAGTTTTTCAATTTATTGCTTGCACAGTTTACATTATTTACTAGCTGTCATTGCAAACCCGAGCTACAGAAGTCACACAGTCCGAGTTTGTTCAGTCTCTGGGTTTTGACACCCTTTTTAGCAGTCAAGTTTAAAAGCTTATAGGCCAAGTCTGTGTATTTAATTTTTATGGAGCAGCAGTCAAATATTTTTGTATTGATGACAAGCAGTAGCAAAGTTTGAGTATTTTACAGTCTGAACTTGGTGAAAACATTTAACAGTCCACAAATTGACACCATCTATTGTGGACATATTTGGGGTCTCTTTCACAGGTCATAAACCGACCCAAATTCTCCACAGATAATCCTCTTTGAACAGTCTCGAGTTGACCTTCTTCGAGATCTTCTACAGCTAATACACAGTCCAAAGCTTTGGCATCTTTTAGGGGTTTTTACCAACATACTCACAATCCAATTTTGGACCTTGTGTGTGGGGTTTTCCTAAGCATATACACAGTCCACATTTGACATTTTTGGAGTTCTTGCAAGCATACACAATCCAAGTTTTGGACTTGTTTCGGGAATTTTCCTCAGCATATATCCCAGTCTGAGTTTGGATCTTTCACAAACAGTCTAGGTGTTGGTATTGATTTAGGGTTCCACCTCAGCATATACACAGACCAAGTGTCAATGAGACAGATGTGTTGCTTGACAGGAATTTGACAGCCCCAAGTTGTATGGCAGCCCTAGGATAACAGTCCTTGGTTTACATAGTGAACCAATTAACATGTAGTGACACCTACAGCAGAAGATATGACAAGCTGAGGACAAGTTTCATGGCAGCAGCAGACTTGACATTCTTGCTTGATGAGAATGATTTGGCAGAGTGACAAAAGTGGACAACTTGCTAAGCAGTGTTGATAAGCAAAAGACTAAGGTAGTGACAGTGGAGGAGCAGTCACACGAGGAAAGGGTTATAATGTTAGTCAAGGTATGTTCAATTTATTTATTCATGCTGAGATTGTTCATTTCACACAGAATTTGCAGAGTCCAGTTTTGGGTGAAGTTCTTAAATTGAAAGGGTATGCTCCTGTGTCTCTAATCTCAAGATAGCAGTATTACAGCATCTTTATGTTGTATACCTTGATGATGTGATGATGTACAACACAGTGACAATGATGTATTCCGATGAACAGTAATGATTGCTTATGTACACAGTGACATGCTTGAAATAGTGACAGTCACGGTGATGTTTTGACGGTCAAATATTGATCTCATCTTGAGTGTCATGATGTTGATGAAGACAGTAGAGTAAAGTTTGCACAGTGTTAAGTATGATGATGACTATGATGTATGCTTGATGACAGTGACACATTGAAGTGGACAGTAGTTGATATGACAGTTCTTGTTGAGGTTGCATACCATAAAGATAGTGATGTGATAGTGATCCTTTATAATTGCCACCTTATATCATTGCCATGATAACTTGACAATGATACACAGTGATGATTCATCAGTAAGAAAAGTTGAAGACAATTAGTACAGTGTGGGCATGACAGTGATTAATCAACTGTGATTACAAGATGTATTTGGCAACAGATTGACAGGTTGATGACAGTGGCATACTAGTTCCATCCTTGAGCCTTTGACAGTGGAGTGATCAGATTGGGAAAATTCACACTGACATGTTTGAAGAAGCATTGAAACATTCCATGATATAAACCATGATGATGAGTGATGACATAATGGACAGATCTATGATGTTGATCTGCCTGCTAATGATTTGAATCATGCATGGATGGAAGATGCTAGCCTTATGCTATGATGCTGCATACAAACCCTATAATGTTGATGACACTATTTTAATGCCTATCTATTGATGATGATGATGAGCTGTTGTATGATGACTTGACAGTAACCAACAGGATTCCTGACATGATTGATGAGTAGACCTATGATGAGCTGCAGTGAGCAAATGAACAAGATGACTGAACAGAGCAGAGTTTACTAGCAGCATTGATGATAAGCAGATGAGCACGAGCTGAGACAGTTGACCGCAGATTAAAGAGACAAGTGTTTGATGAGTTGAAGTAACAGTAAGATTTAATTGTAAATGCAAGCTTGTCTTGCTTTTGAGGTTAGGATACCTCAAACCCTTCTTAGCAGGGTATAAGAAAACCAGGCAGGGTCTTGGATGCAGAGTAGGTGCTCTATGTATTAGTAGGTTCTGATTTTTCCTAACGGTTGTATCCGAACCAAAACTAATATAAAAAGATTACAAATTCATATGGTGTGGTGTTCTTCTGTGTTATGGTTCTTGATGATTTAAATGCTTATGATATGTTTATGAAATTATTATGAGAATGATGAATTGGTAGTTATCTGTGACAAGCTAAGAAAAGGATTAAAATTGGCTTTACACTGATTCACCCCCCCTCTCAGTGTCTACACTGAAGTCATTGGATCCATTCTGAACAAAAGTTCATGAATGATACAATCCTACCACATTCTCGAGGACCGAAGTCACCGGATCCATTCTGAACAAAAGTTCACGGATGATACAATCCTACCACATTCTCGAGGACCGAAGTCACCGGATCCATTCTGAACAAAAGTTCACGGATGATACAATCCTACCACATTCTTGAGTACCAAAGTCACTGGATCCATTATGAATAAAACTTCACAGATGATACAATCCTACCACATTCTTGAGTACTGGAGTCACCGGATCCATTCTGAACAAAAGTTCACAGATGATACAATCCTACTACATTCTCGAGGACCAAAGTCATCGGATCCATTTTGGATAGATTTCGTGAGATGATACAATCCCTCTTCATTCTCGAGGACTGAGGTCACTGGATGACTTTAGGGAAAGTGCCCAGGGATGATACAATCCTACTTCATTCTCAAAGACCGAAGTCACTGGATCACTTTAGGGAAAGTTCCCAGGGGTGATACAATCCCACTGCAACATCGCTGCTCCCCCTTTCGAGGAAGGTCTTTCCGAACAACACCAAGATTGTCTCGAAAGTGTTCGAACCTTACTCGAGACAGAGGCTTTGTCAACACATCAGTGTTGAATCATAATCTTGTAACATCATCATCTACATCTTCAGTATGTGAATACTGAACTATCATCATCTATATCTCCAATATGTGAATACTGAAAGCATCATCATATGTATCTTCAGTATAGAAATACTGAAAGCATCATCATCTGTATCTTGAGTATAGAAATACTGAAAGCATCATCATTTGTATCTTTAGTATAGAAATACTGAAAGCATCATAATTTGTATCTTCAGTATGGGAATACTGAAACATCATCATCTGTATCTTATCTCGTATGTAGAAATACCGGATATCTATGTGCTTCGATGGAACACAGGGTTCTCTGTCATATCAACTCCGGTTATCACATAGAATCACTGTAGTATCCATCTCGAGGTCAAAATACCTGACATCAGCTTCCGAAGCCATATGGCTTCACAAGTTGCAGAGCAAGCTGCTATATATTCTGCTTCAGCCGTGCTAAGAGTAACACTGGACTATTTCCTGCTAAACCATGAAATCATAGCAGATCCCAAACTATAACATCCACCTGATGTGATTTTCCTGTCTGAGACACTTCCATCCCAATATACATCCATATAGCCATACAGTATGTACTCATGGATTCCATCATAGTATAGACCAAATTATATAGTCCCTTTCAAATATCTCATCACATGTTTTGTAGCTATCAGGTGAACACGTCTAGGTTGAACTAGATACTGATTCAAGGTGTTCACAGCAAAACAAATGGTTGGTCTGGTATTTGTTAGATAAATCAACGACCCAATAATATGTCTGTATTGATTCACATCCACTAACTCTGACGAGTCATCAGCTAACAACTTCAATTTGGAATCCATGGGTGTGGCCATGGCTTTACATTCCAACATATCAAATCTTTTCAACTTTTCCACTGCATACTTTCCCTAATTGAGAAAGGTTCCTTCTGATTTCTACCATACTTTCAAACTAAGGAAATAAACCACCCATCGAATATCTTTTCATATCAAATTATTCAACTAGCTTCGTTTTCCAATATGTGATATGTTTCTCATTCCCTGTCAGAAATAGGTCATCCATATATAGTAATAGTATGATAGGTTCATCTTCTACAACCTTGAGGTAAAGTTTAGGATCGAATTTACTCTTGGTAAAGTCCAAGCTCGTCAAGAAACTATCTATCCTTCCACACCAAGCTCTAGGAGCTTGCTTCATGCTGTACAAGGCCTTCTTCAACTTGCATACGTGAGTCTTTATGTCTTCTACTTCAAATCCTTGTGGTCGTTCGATGTAAACCTCTTCCTCAATCATACCATTCAGGAAGGTTGTCTTTACATCCATCTTATGTAGATCCCACTTCATCATGGAAGCAGGTGCCATGATAGTTCGGATGGAAGTGTACCTTGCTTCCTGGAGCAAGTGTCTCTTCATAATCAATTCCCTCTCTCTAAGAGAAACCTCTAGCCACAAATATTTCCTTCCATCAGCAACATGTTTTGTCTTGCAAGTCTACTTGGAAGATACCATGCTCTTGCTTTCTAGTTTGGTTACTATATCCCAAAACATCATTTCAGTATTCTTCCATCATCTTGTTAGGTCATCGGCATATCCTAGTCTTTCGCATTCAACCTTGAAGGTTGGAACCCACTTTACTCTTGGTAATGTCTCAATCCATCAGGAAGTTGTCCATCATGTCATACTATCTCGAACTCGAAGATCTTCTGTAGTCACTCCCCCTGAAGCAGTGCATCATCTTCCCTCTTCATTCTGTACTGAAGTGACAGGCAACATTCTCTGCTACTATGTATCTATCTCAGTTTACCAAGATCCCTTTATCTTGAACTTTGTTGAAAAGTTCCTCATGCACCCATCTATGAGCTTGCTATCTTCTGTAGGTTTCCATCTTCAACCTTGTAGCAAAGGTTAAAATATTCATCACTCTAGGTGATCTGTCAAGCTCCTGGATGTGCTTTTATATGGGTTCCTTCTAATCTTGTACAAAGCATATTCTGTACAGGTCGTTCTCTGCTCGATATATACCTCTACTAGAGAAGTGTGTCTGGTCAATAGAGTATATCATGCCATAGTCTATTCTTTCTTAGGCAAACCACGAACCTTGCTTTGTACACTTGTTCTTTTAAATCCATATGGAAGACATTACGGACTTCCCTTCAGGTATTGAAACCATATCATAGACATCATTCCCCATGATCAACTGTTACTCTTTCATCATAGCTTCTTTCATGGCTGGAAAGGTTAGCATCAATGATGTCACCCAACTGTGTTACACAACTAGAGTGTGTCCGAGGCCTCTCATAAGTCTCGCCATAATTTTCTTCATATTGAGTTATCTCTCATACCCAAGGTGGTCTTCATCTTTCGAGGTGGATCTACCACTTTCTGAAGCTCTTTCTTTTGTCACGGTGTCTCTGACCTTGGGAGCTTTAGATTCATGTTTATTGGAGTGAATATTGAATATTTATCACTTGTTCTTTGGAACACGTCTCATCCTCCTTTTATTGTAGGCGGTTGTACAAGACCTTTCCTATAATTCAAATGCACCAGTAGCATGGTTAGAACCATTTCATAGAACATATGCATAACGATAAATTCTTATGCATCATGCAATTGTTTAGCCAATACAACATCCATCCATATCTCATGGAAACTTTCTAGATGCCTTCCATCTCTACCATGACATCATTGAGATTGTGCACTAATCCAATATGTCAGCAAAGAGGTTTCAATCTAGATAAGTAGCATCGGAGAGTTGTATAGCACCATGAGCTACTTACCCATCACACGCATATTAGTAGTATACTGTCATTAATGCAAACATTCTATCATGGATAATACATCAAATGAATATAAAACAATATCATGAAATGATAATTGAATACTTATCTCTTATGTGTTTCATGGGTAGACTCCTTGATCCTTCTGCTTCATCATCTTCTTCATTCATGACATCATCATTTCTTATCCAAATGCTAAGATGGATAAGAGGTTCTTCAAGAATTGAGTTCTTCATATTCCTCATCGCTTGAGGGATCTTCTTTGAATCGTGAGCACTTGATCTTCAGTAGCTCCCATATTATCTTCTCTTATTATGAGTCCATTTTATTCTTGTGTAAGGCTTTAGCCTCATCTCCCTTTGGAACTGTAACCTCTCCACTTATCTAGGTGTCCAATTCATTTTCTTCAAGAACCAGTGAAATCCGGTTTGAGGTGTTCGTCCTGGATCCGGATCTGGTTGATCTAGGGTTTGTCAGAGAAACCCTCATTTTCAAAACTTGGAATCTTTTAGATCTAATTGGATATAAATATGTGCCACCTGAAGGTGAGATGAGCAGCATATTCATTTTCCCAAAATTGTGATCAGAATTCCAAAATATCTGATGCCCTAGGTTTCTTCAGTTTCTTCTGTAGAATTCCTGACATTGTTTCTGTAATATCTCCATAATTACTACTCCTATGTGTCTGAAATTTCATAGTGACGTATCCTCACATGTCCTCTTTCCAACACCATAGGTTAGAGCAGAATTGGTTTTACCAATTGGTACTTATGCGTGTTTTCCCAAGGTGACTCATTTCAGGACTGTTCACAAGAGAGAACTTGTACGGACTACCACGTGTCCCTATTTCATCTTCGGGATATGAAATGTTTACCACAGAAGTTACAGTCCATTCCCTTTCTAGAACATCTTGTGAAATTTCATTTGAACCTTCGTAGCCCGATCTATAGGAATTATCCCTAGGTCACCTATTTAAGGTTGAATCCTAAGAGAGGATAGAACCCTAACTTGGAGGAATTATATCTCCTAGAATATAGCGAATCTGAGGATGAAACTTTTAAATTGTGTACATCAGGAATTTATATTCAGCCTGTGAAAGTTTGGGCTCCTGATCCTTTTCCAATCTATAGATATATCAAATCTAACAAAACTACTAGTTTTAGTATTTTAGGGTTTTCAAGCATGAAACCTAATCTTCAATAGTTGTAGCTATAGCACTGTTTTGGCTGCACAATGACTTCTTTCAGGGTGGCTCTGATACCATGTTGATTTTTTAATGGTTATATCATATCTTAAAACATTTAACATCATAACAACATAACCATAAGCCAAAAGATCACTAAAAGATAGACAAGCACAACCACACAAAAAGGAACACAAAGATTTATCATAGGAAAACCCTAAAGGGAAAAACCCAGCAAAAGCTTCCTCAATATAGATGCCCCAAAAAGGTAAAACCCAAAAGAGTGATCCTCCTCCTTCTCTAGCTACAGCTCTTTCTCTTTCTCTCTCTAATTCTCTACACAAGTGAGTGTGAGTGTGTTCAAATGAGAAGCACCTCACCTCTATTTATATTCTTTCGTTCACTTAATATTTAATTCAGTTATGTAGGCTCGAGTAATCCTAATTTAATTATGTAGGATTGAGTAACCACAACTAGGGTACTAATGACCCGACTTACAATGGAGGGGACTTCCTCATGACTCTTTATTAATTCTCTCGATTAGGAACATCGGGGTATAAAGAAATACAAGTGATTCTCCCGATATGAGCATCGGGGACCACTAAAATATATTTAGGATATTCTTCGAAGTTACAATAATTCAACACCTTTGTCCTTGAAGCAACCATTTTTGCTCTTTCCCAATATTTCATTTTCCTTTGTGAGCATGAAATTGTATGGAGGATTGAAGTGGTGGAGGCCCAAGTAGAGGGACTCAGTTTCTCAATTTCGACGAGGTGTCGACAGAGGTTGGCATTTGTATCTATGTTTATATTAATAGAAATACGTGTTTCTTGTCCATTACATGTGTAATTATGAATATTTGTATCCATGGATGTAATTACTTTGCTTACATGTTGGAATTGAATATGCTATATTAGACTATGACACTTTATATATATCATTTTTGTCTATATCTTTGTTGTTGAGGACGAAGTGTAGGGACAAGTTTGATTGAAATCTCCACAGGGATCTTCTTTGAACATCTGAAATAAGGTACGATTCTCATCCCTTAGTGTTAGTTTCATTGATATATCTAGCATGATTTGAAATGAATTGATTTCTGGTATCATCTTGTCTGTTGTGGTCCACCCCAAGCCATAGGAACTTTTCTCGGTAACATTAACTATGGGTTGTGATATCTATTGATGTTTTGATATTGATAAAGCATTCCCTATGGATGATTATGGATGTGTTTATGAGATTGAGGCCTCCTATATAGAACATGATGGTTCACTTCACTCATATAGCGCTTATTTATGACACATTGATCATTTTCTTGTGGAGCACCCTAGCGATTTTGGTTTTATTTGGCATATAGGTCACACGGACTACCCTTTACCATTGAAAGCTTGACTTATTTGCATGATTTTATGGTATTTTGATGGCTTATGATGGTTATTCCTTCAATTTCCCTTGTTCCTAGGAACTTGGTTAACATCAAGACACAATTGGTACCATTTTATTGAGTTCCATTGGTCCTTAACATGTGGATGGCATATTGCCACTGTTATATATCATTACTTGTATAATGTTGCATTTGCTTCTCTACCTTGGCACATGTGGAGGCATTCTATTGGATTGTATAAGGGGTTGTCCCATTACTCATGGAGTGGTTAATTATCATGGACACATTGCTCTTGGATTGGATGATTTTATTATTGGTTGGTGGTATCCTTGGTCCATGGATCTATCTTCCACATATGTATTAATGAGATAGCATTGGATATTAGATTTTGGCTAATATGTCGGCATCATTTAGTGAAAGAAATTCATTGCACATTTTTTGAGATCTTGACCATTTATGAGGTCAAAATAAAGGTAGCATCCACCCATTGGAGGTTGCTTACATACTCATCTATGACTTATTTGATGGAGTGTCCACTTGGGGAGCCTCATGAGTGGCCATTGTAACATCTTTGACTTGGTTCTAGAATTGATTGATGGAATGATCCACATGGAGGATGGATTGAACACATATCTATGCCATTATAGTAGGATAATTTGGTTGGATATTATTTATTGGACCTCTTCACATGCTTGTTTGGGATAGCATTGACCTTCTGGAGATTATTCATGGAGCGCATTCAGCTTGGAGGTGTCTTGGGTGTCATTTTATGCCATCTTTTGAGTAGCATCCTAGTTTAGAATACTTATGTAACAGCTCTTTGATGTTTTGATGGAAGTCGTTTGGCATTTGAGGATATCTAAATGGGTCAAACCCTATAACTATGGTTCATTTATTGCTTTGGAGACTTTTTTCTCTTGGAGCACTACCTTTTGGAGAGCCTTTGGAGGCTAGATATTTGGTTTCTACTTGTCATTTGATGGAGACACTCTACTCATTTATCTTGGTTCAAATTGTACATGTGTATTTGACCACCTTATTTTATGCATGTTGTTGGAGAAATTGGAGTATTTTGGTTTATTTATTCCTCTCTAGACTAGATCTAGGAGTTTATTATTATTTTATGGTAAGCGGAATGTTAGTAAAACTTATATAAGGGTTTTATCTCTCCTTCATTTCTCATGGTTATATTTTTGGAGTTTTATCTCCTTGGATATTAATGGATATATATTTCTTGGTGCATATGTGAAATGCAAGGGTATTCTCATATCAATGTGTGGCTTATTGTTCTAGTGCTTTTTATTGTTGCATGTGATTGTAGAGTTGCTAGTATTTTCTATTGAATGGCCATTGATAAATGATACATCTATATTATTTCAAGGATGTGTGAGAGGTTTATCCCTCCCTGTCCCTTTGTTGTCTTCAATGTTTATAAAATATTCTCTTCCATATTACACCTACATGAGTGGTTGTTAGACTAATAGTCTATGTTAAGGTGCACCATCATTAGCAAAGTTTTGTGGTGGCATTTTTAAAGGCCTTCCTAGTATTCTTTACTTTCATTTTCAGCAATGTTAAGTTCTTGTGGCATGCATATTGTATCCCCTACAGTCATAACCCATTGATGAACTTTCCCTGTTGGACCAACCTCTTAACTGCATTTTCCCTTGTTTGGTTTGGCACTAGTCTCTTGTTCCTCCCATCACTTTCTTATAATACAAAATGCAAAAAGTGTTTTAATAAAGCTACTCTCTCATTTTACGTTGTGCTCCATTGTCTATATTTAGTAATCCTATTTCCTAGGGATACCCCTTGAGTTGGAGGAGAGACAACCTAAAGTTGGAGAGGGAGTTAGTGAGGTGATATTTGGTGTCCGCTCTTGATTTCTCATGGGATAGCAATTTTATTTTGGGCTTTAATTTCACATTCTAGTTTGTGCAATAATAGACCCTTCGTGGCTACGAGTAGAAGGTTGGAATATTGATTGATGGATTGATAGGATAGGAGCTTTTTGGAGAATATTATCGTCAATTGTTATGTGAGAGACCTACATTTTTGTTTTAGGCATATGATTGTAATGATTGTTCTTAGTAATATGAATGAATACCCCCCTTTCATTTCTAGTTCTAATATCCATGTGATGTAGTATGCTCAACTTATTTATTTTCCAACATATGTATGTTTAATGGATGATATATGGTTTTGTTATGAATGTTATAGACCTGCAAATATCTCATTAGGGTTTTATGTTGACTGCATATTCACTTAATAATGATTTTTTTATCATGGAACCTACGTATTCTTCATTAATTGTCTTGATCATGCTTCGAGTGAGACTACCTTTTTAGAGATTGAATATGTCAGCATGCTAAAGTACATTGGGGAACTTAGTTGGACACCCAATGAGAACCTTGGGTCTCAAAAAGAGAAAACAAATTGTAGAGATAAAGGCATACTAATGGTTTGCAAAAAATAATGGAGTTTTAGATTACCCTACAAGGTAGGGCAATATAGTTTTATATGAAGTTCATAAAATATCGAAAAGGTGGGGTAGACCCAACCCTAGAATAAGTTAAACAAAAAATTGTGACTAAATTCTAGTTATCAAAATCAAAGCAACATAGTATTGCAGAGCTTAAAGATATTTGAAATATGGTGGGGGAATCAATGTGGGATTATTCCCAACACTTTAGAGATTTAATGGGCAGGCTAAACTTTAGAATTAATCATACAGGCATAATGGTTTGTTAGAGGGTTACTACCATTGACTAGAATATTATTGATGTAACATAAAATTGGAACCCTTAAAGAAGCATTAGAAAATCTATGTGGATTGAACCGTGACAAGGTATCCAAGTAATATAAAGATTTCAGCTACTAGGGCATGTTATCCTTAGTGGAATACACTTGTTATTTTTTCCCGACCTAGTTCTCCACCATATTAGTTGTCATACAAGTCTCAAGTTGATAAATTAGCATAAGATACTCGCTATTGTCATGACATGTTACGGTTGTGGAAAGATCATGTAGATATCTCCCTATTTTTTTATTAAGGCCTCCTAGGAAAGATTCTTCAATAAGTTGAATACTTGCAAGTACAACTTGGTTTTGAGGCCCAAAATCCTTCATGGTTTAAACAATCAATTCCAAGTGGGATTCCATTGATTTGGTGTCTGCTTGGAGGAGCTAAAGCTACACAACTGGAACATGCTACTAGTTTACAGGATTGGTCCCTACCAAACTTATTGTGGATGGAAATTGAAGCTACTAAAGTATTTTCTACTTAAATTTGTAAGTATCAAGCAATAAGATGGTGCACTTCAATCGACTAATTTTCAATCACAAGTTCATATTGCCAAGTTTATGTCAAATTGATAACTTCAACTGCAAGTAGTGCAAAAGGAAAATAACGAGCTAGAGATGGTCAGAATTTGGCTATAGAATATGTCTTAGATGAAGGATATTGCTTCCAGATTGCCTTTAATGGCTCTCAATGTTTAAGTCACATCATATACAAAACCTCCACTCCTCCTTCTACCTCTTCACTACATGATTGCTTATCTTTTGATAGCCATTATTCTACACCTATACAAAGTCCATTTTATTTACAATTCTACCCAATAAATATCCTTGATGGAACTGAATTGTTTTCCTAAAACAATTCTACACAACACTCTATTCAGTGGGAATTATTCATTTTCAATAGGATAAACCTACTCTAGTAGCTGCAAACTTGGTGCAACCCTGTAGGTATTAAAATTTAAAAACACGAGAAAGATGCAAATTCTGAGTACATAGCAAACTCAATGCATGCAATCATCATACACACAAGAAACCATTAAGATCCATTACTTTCTTCGGTTAAAACTCAGAGATTGTAAATTACACACATATACACATGCCTAAAATGTGTCCACTCTTTCCAACTAAATTCTCAACATCTCTTTGGTCCAAGTCTCAAACAAGATTTATAAATTTTCATAATTACAAAAACTAAAATTTATGTGTTCCTCTTAGTTTCTCCATTGCCTTGTTTTTCTAAGATATTATTTCCTCTTGGCATTCATTTAACATCCTTTCCTTCCTTCATTTAATGTGGGCTCTCTTTTCTCTTAGTATCCTCCTTTAACCTCGATTCCCCCTTCTTCACACAAGTCCAAAAAAAATCAAAAACATGATGGCTCCTCCTCTCAATAAAACAAGGAAACCCTAACAATTCTTCTTCCAAAATTAATAAATGGTTTCATTAAGAGAGTACCACAAATTGTTCTCCTTACCTACTTAAACTAAATATAACTGAAGAAGTTCATCATATTTTGACGGAATTCATAAATATGCTAGGAAATACCACATGAATGTGTACTAAAGAGATCTCATCAAAATTATTGTGCCCAAAAAAAGTTATGAAGGATTAAACTTGGGTCATATGATCATGAAGAACAAATCAACGGTGGACTACATTGATGTCATATAATCCTCCACTACCTCCAAGTTACATGAGATTTGTCAATTAAATCAATGATTGAAAAGCATTTTAGAGCTCCCTAATGGTTGATATCAATTGTGATCCAAGAGATCCAAAAAGGGTGTGAATGCTTTTGCATCAGAAGAGAGAGGATAAAATATCAGTTAAGTTGGATTTTTGATTTAAGGTTTCCAGGATAAATCTCTATGTACTAACTGTTATATTCAATTAATAACTGTACACATAAATATAAGAATGATTGTCTTAAGATACACATGTTGGTCGCCCTAAAAATAAGTGTAGAGAATCTCTACTACTGTAGTGATTGCTCTATGCAATTAATAATTATACACATAAATATATTAATGATTGTGTTAATATAGATACACATGTTTTTCACACTAACTATAAGTGGAGAGAATATCTCAACCACACACAAAAATAGGAGCTAATTAATTGGAGAGAACTGCTTGTAACCAACCAAATCTAATAAACTCCTAAAACTTAGAATCAAACTATTCAAATAGAGGAAAGATCTACATTACAATGACCAATAGGTTAAAAAACCAAAACCTACAAGTATGATCAAGAATCACACATTAACCTCTAAGACAAGTAGTAGTTAATAATCCCAACCCTCCCCCTTAATGAGTACTTATCTCAATCTCTGTCAATTCAAGTATTCAATAGTGTCTAATCTTCTACAACACATGATCCTCTAAACATTGAATACACTCTTCATTAACAAACATTGTATTTTGGTTCGACCAAGTACTTGCTTCTTGTAGGAATCACCATTTTGTAGAAGTCCATATAAGGGACAATCATCCATTTAATTACATGGATACCTAATCACTACAACTATCAATTTAGTAGGATGTCCTTCAAGTACATTGCTCATTCAACTTCTTGACGAAATCCCTTTGAATGGGAAAACAATTCCATCTGCAATTCCAAGATATATTTAGTACAACATGTGCACCCACACTCAATTGACTCATATCCCTTGAGTCTTACCATGTTCTAACACACATAACAACTTGTATATAAATTTTTGGTCCCATAACATCACCCATAATCCCAAACCAATACACGGTCCACTCATGGAGCATCGATTAACACATAACCCACTCCTCAAATGTTAACAACTACTTCATGAGTGAACAACCTCCCCCTTCAAGGAAATACAATAGGTGCTTACTTTATGACTCAAATTAATGATGCAATTTGAAATTGCATTAATTTCCCTTGTGCTCAAGGAAGATCAACTAACCAATTCAACTTATGCACCCAAACACAAGGATGCACATTCATATTTCCTAGTTAAGTTAAACTCACCTATTCGTCATAGAGACCAAATCTTGCAGTTTGGACACCATAAATGGGGCCATCTAGTCCTTATCACAAACACCAAGACTCCCTTCCTTCAACCTAGACACACTAAGAGATCTACTATCTCAAACACACTAAGCAAACTATCAAATCAAACACACTAAGAAAACTAACCATTTCATCTCAAGCACACTAAGCTATCCAATGTTGAGCTCAAAAACATTGAGCAATCCATCAACTTGGACACACAAAGTGATTAGATCACACCACTTGTAACACAACCAATGAATATATTGACATTATCATTCACTGTGGCACACAACAATATATATATGCATCATTCTCCATTTACCAATCCTTGACAAACGTAGGCCCAAAAAAAATGACACCATGTTTGGGTAGATCTCGTCCTTCTATGACACACATAGAAACTCATCATCCATAACAGCACCACAACTTTGTTGCTTCAACATTGATTATTCTATCCAATATCACCATATCGTCCATAACTTGCTACCCAATCTCTGAGACATAGGGAATCTATTCAACACACGAACAATCATAAATGTGGTATTCAAGCTCTGAATCAACCTCTCAATAACAACATTAACCATGCTTACAGTGGGAGAGCTCTAGGCTAGAAATATTTCTTCTATAGAAGTAAACCAAAATCTAACTAGTGAATTTCTCATTATGTCTTTCATTATGACAAACACGCTACCTCCATGCACCCAATCTAGGAACTTGTTGTTAATATTGACAACTAACAATAATTAGATTTGTTTACGGGAGGTTTTGTGTAACTAGCGTAACCGAAAACATTTATACTCATGTAACTTATTTTGTGAAGTATATAGTGCATGGTTGGGATACACATTGTATGTTATAGGATGAATGGAAGAATGGTCTGTTGTGTAATCTCCTTGCTCTTGATTAATGAGATTTAATACTTTTCTCATGTGGATGTTTCCCCTTATGGGGTTTTACCACATTAAGATTGGTGTTTATTCTTGTTTCTTGTCTCTGAATTTTAACAAGTGGTATCAGAGCTGTGAGTGAAGTGATCATCATTGCCATTACTGGACCGTGAAGTGAGCTTGTTGCTGCTGTTAAATGTGGACCATGGAGAAGAGGATCGTCTTTTATAGAACCTAAAACGAAAGTATGCATAGAGGTATTGTGCATCTGAAGAGGAGAGTGCAGCCAGTGGGAGGAAGATTGACTAAAGAGGAGACACTAGCATTTTTTTAATACAAAATATGACGGCATAGATGTCTGATTTTCGACATAATGTTGTCGACCATTCGACAGTCAGCTTCCTTTTTAAACATCGGTTGCATTTCACTAGATATCCGACAGTAAAATAACTTCGTTGGATTTCTGACATATACCCGTCGGTTATCTGACCACGACTATTTTAAAATTTTCATTGCAAATCAAACGAAGTTCACTTCATAGGGGTCGGATAACCGACGACTCGAAGATCGAAAATCAAACAGATTTTAGTGCATAGGGGTTTGAATAACCGATAGGCCAAGCCGTCAATGGTATGGAACAACCATTGGATTTCATGGAACATCCGACAAGAAAACCCGACGAATTTCACTGCATAAGGGGTCGGATAGCTGACACAGAGAGCCGTCAGTTGTATTGCATTGTCGTCAGATGTAATAGGAAATGATGTCGAAAATCCGACAGGCCTGTGAAAATTTATAATAAAAAAATATCCCATGTAAACCCACCTAACCAGGCTCTTAGACATGCATCAATTCTGTTACCATGCCCATATTATCCACACCTGTGCAATTTTTAACGTCTTTCCATATATCTTGGACCATTTTCGCCCATCATTTGTACACGTAACACAACATACATATTATTGGACCATGTATGTTCCTCATTTGTAACATGTCCGAAGTCAAAACCTTGTACTTAATTGAAAAATGACATATGATTTGTTATATTTTATTGCTTCCCCTACTTTGATTCAAGGTTGGTACTAAAAAAATATGACTTATTTGGGAGATAGATTGATTGGTCAGGACCGGTAAATATTCATAAAAGTAATCACAACTTTTATACTTCCTTTGTCTCTCATGGCTCATCCCATTCTTCTCCTTTTCGTCCCATTATGTTTCCAATAACAGTTTTGTTTTCACAAATCGATGACTAACAGTCGAGGATTCGGTTAGTAGAAATATGCACTTGGATTTATTCCAACCACGGATGAGGATACATTTCATCCATATCCCCATCACAGAGGTATAGTCTATCATCCATAGTGAGGGATATAAGGAATATTATTGTATTTAGCACTTACATATATAAAATAAGTCAATTCTTAGTTTTAACATGTCCGAAGTCAAAACCTTGTACTTAATTGAAAATAAACATATGCTTTGCAACCTAATGAATAGAAATAACATATGATTTGCAATACATACATACATACATAAATAATCATTATGAAACAATATATATGCTTTCAGTTGTAACATGACCAAAGTCAAAACCTTGTACTTAATTGAAAAATAACATATGATTTGCAACCTAATGAATAGAAATAACATATGATTCGAAATACATACATACATAAATAATCATTATGAAACATTATACATAAGCATATATCAATTTTTTTTTATTAGTAAGAGGAGTTCCTTCTATTGCGTGGTGAAAAAAAGATAAATACAAAGTCGAGGCTAACCCCAGAAGCATGGAGTCAGGCGATGGTCATGGAGCCACATGAGAGAGGTGTGCAAAAGGGTCCAGATCGAAAATCTAACCATAGCTACTGCTTCCCAACCTTTATACATTGGAGGCTTCATACAACTTTAGAAATATCTAACCACAGCTACTGCTTCCCAACCTTTATATATTGGCAGCTTCATACAACTTAAGAAATTAGAGAAGAAAGAAGTGCTTAGGAACATCATCAGGAGAGTAAAAACAACAAAGAAATGAAGAGCTGCTAGATTTTCCTGGAAGATTCAATTTCATCCTCGATGGCCTTGCTAGTGCTGGAATATTTGGTGCTTTTGTTGGTGCACTGGAAGGGAGGTTCCGAGGGCTTCATGAGATTTTTCATATCGACTAAACCTTTCTCAATGTCCTCCTTGAAGGTGTTGACCGTGAGATTCAAATAGTCCCCATAGCTTTCTCGCTCACTCATTGATCTAGCTAAGATGAATTTAAACCTCCAAATAGTTTGAAATGGTGACTTCATGCCCAATCTTGAACTTGAATTCCCCATAGATCTCGACTTCCATGGTTGTGATGAAATCGTGAATGTGTTCTAGAGTTTCCTCTCGGAAGAAAGCCTCCCAATCTACTTCATTCTCACCTTTCCCTGCAGAAGAAATCGTCACAGAGGAGGGTGAAGGCTGGGCAAGACTGTTGTTGTCTGGGGCATTCTCCGATAAGGAATCACAATACACCATTCGCAAGTGAAGCAGCTAGTAATCACAGTAAGGACAAACGAAGAAATTGTTGCAGTGAAGACTCGATGACAGAACCCCGACAATGGAGCTCTTGCATCTTATCCTCTGCGAATAAGCGAATGAGTGATCCTATGTGAATGAGTGATTGCAGTGCTCTGGGGTTTTCATTATTATAGCCCATTCCTTGCCAATGAAGAATCCATTGGAAGTCAAGCCAAGTGCAATGCAGCATGACGCGAAGATCAGATCGAGCGGCCTGGTACAAAGGCTAGGTAATGGACACAATGGAAAATCTGCTACGAATCATATTAGTAGTGTGAGGAAGGTCATTTAGCGCAACCTAAGGACACCGGGAGCTTTCTTCGGGACTAGCTTGCTTGTGCAAGGACAGGGAAAAGGACTTCATGACGGATGCAGCATGAGGGAAGTCTGTCGTCGCAACTAAAGTGCTCGACATATTTTTAAGCATGGAGGTGGGTAGGGGAGGGGATGCCACCTGTAGTGGCACGTGCCCTCTCTTCTTTTCCCCAACCATCTGCATTCTCATGAACACCTGCATACGGGAATAAGCATATATCATTTTATTACATAATTATGAAACTATATAACATAACCATGATGAATATTCATTACTCAATAGGATGTAGTATTATCACACAATGAAAATATCACACACACTTATGTAACACTAGTTACTAACTTATTAACAATGCATAACACAAACAAATATTTATGCTATACTCATCAATATAAAGGGTGACTAGTGAAGGAAGAACATTGTGCCATACTCCTACTCCCAACCCATGTGGAAAGCTAGTGTAATCTCCTACGTGATCATGGGCCCTCATGAACATATGGTAGTACTTATGTTCTTGTTGTGGAAACCATGGTTGAGTTCTAATCTCATTTCTATGGTACATGCCATCACCAGCATCCAATCATTAGTATTGACTTAATAAAATTCAAATAATAATTGAACAAATCCAATCCTTTGGAAGGAATCAAATCAAACTTATATTAATTCACAACATTCATGTAACTATATAAACTTGCAACACAATTGATAATGATTCAATGACATGTCATCATAATATTCACATACATATATACAACAACAACATATATGATACATAAGTATAACAATCACATAAACATATAATCTATTGTCTAAGTATAATAATGTCTCATTGGTATAATGTCGTATTGAAACTACCATTTGAGTCATCTTCAAGAAATTCCCACAAGTTATGAGTAACCAACATAAGAAACAAGAATTCATGTGTCATAATTATCCAACATTTCTCAAGGGTTTAGGGATTATAAATCAGGTATTAGAATTCATGTGTATTTGTTATACTATGGTGGTATGAAAACTTTCCAAAAGGTATCTAGGGTTTGTGTAGGTTTTTCTTGATGATATTCTCATCTATTCTCACAATGAAAGGGAACACAAATAACATTTAAGACTTATCCTTCAGTGTCTTGCTTACACAATATGTATGGAAAAATGTTCAAATACACCTTTTTCCAAAAGAAAATCTACTACTTAGGGCATGTAATTCCATGAGAGTGCGGAGTTGTAGACCCATGTAATATTGAATCAATAATGGAGTGGCCATCAACGAAAAATGCACAATAAATATGTAGTTTTAACAAACATATCAGTCTCTTTTTTAACCATGACGTAATAAATACCTCATGCTATAATAGTTGTGATACAAATTTGGGCCAAAAATGTTGACAATAGTGAAAGACTAGTCTATAATCTTATTGTGAAACACCACACAAAGTATTTAATCAACTAAGAAAATGAATTTAGTTGTGTTGCATGGGTACCTGTACAAGGGGGCTCGGGTACATGAACCAGTACCAGGTACTTGGGTGCTTCAATGGTATGTCCCCAGCCGTACCCAAATCCAATCTCACGTACAGGGTACTTCATGTATGAAAATAGGGTACTCGCGTGGATTTTGGTACGCCATGCCACGTGTTTGGCTACGCGGTCGGTACAGTCGTTGGAAAATTTATCTTAGCTCGTTGTTTGGGATGAGTCCATTTGCAAAGTTTAAAGTTCAAAATTTTAAAAATTAAATAATAAAACACTAAAACACATGTTATGTGGGCCCTTGCCCCTAACCTAAACCAGCGCAACACTGCATTTCTCATTGCTAGTGCACTGTGCTCACTACTGCAGTGACGACGTGACAGAGGACCTTAGTGATTCTAATGAAATTGATCCTAAGGCTGCTGATGACATGGATTGAGAAAGCCAAATTAACTATCTTTTTCATGTTCAATGTTTACTGTTTTGAACTTTCTTTTTCATGTCTAAAAATGCCTTTAGGATAATTTTTGATGTAGTATGGAAATGAAGTTTGAACTCATGATGTCATGGACATATAATATATTATGTTGTTAATTATATTAATATAACTTCAGTCTTCCAATTGATATCTACTATGAGCCTATGTCATATGATTTATCAAATTTATTATTTTATGTTTCAAATTTTCAATGTGAATGTGTATATGAATCATTGAATTTAGAAATATCAAATATGCATGTATGATGTGAGTGTGAAATGTTTTATTTTTAAAAATTTTAATACACACACACACACACATATATATTACCCCCGACGTACCGAAGTACCCTGTTTCAAAAATTGGCGTCCTCGTCCTCGTACCCACATTTCCTAGCAACTTAGGAATTTAGTAGTGATACATTTTGATTCCATTGAGTAACTACTCCACCCGAATTTCCATTAGCATCAAGTTTAGATAAGTAACAATTAACCAAAAACTTCTTCAAGTAAGTACTAACTAAATCACCCTTTCCCAAGATTTCTTGTATTAGAATCATCTTTGGACAGCTGGTTTCCACCAAACATTTTAGGGCCATTTTTTTGGCTTGATCCCCCAGCTGTCATTAACTCATAGAAATTATTTTCATGCGTTGTCAGGGAAAGGGGCATGCCCTACACTAAGGGCCCTAGTTATTGATTTCTAGCTACCTTGATTAATTTCTAAAAATAACATTATCATGAGCTTTCTTTTAAGACTATTTCCAGCACATGTGATTATGTCTCGATTCTTTAATACAATCCACACCTAACCATGTTTCCTTATTTGATGAGTTTGTGAAATCTCCATTTTTAGGGTGAGCAAGGTAATGCACCTTTCCCCTAGTAGGGGAAGAGGGTAAGTCTTTTACAACTCCCAATATGGTCTTGGTGCCTAGTAAAGAGGGGTAATAGTCATGGGATATTTCAAGAGAGCCCACTGAGAGGACTGGATGCGACTTCTTAATTGAGAATAAATAGGAGGATGTAGTGTGAGAAGAGGGATTGACTATCCTATAAAATCCATGCCCTGATTTTTTTATATTCTCCTCCAACCCCCTAATACAGAAATTCATATTGATATAATTAAGAGCTTGAGGAATAAAATACTTGCCTGGAAGTTCCAAAATGTCTCAACCTAAAGAGTTTACATTGAGGCCTTGATGGTGTCCCAATTCCTAATGTGTTGAAACCATATTCACCTACTTTTCAAGTGGAAAATTTGAGCCATTATGGGACCCATTCCTTCTATAAGTGGGATTGACCAGTGACAAACAATGACAACTTTATTAATATCTTCAAGCTTTAAAAATATTCCATCAACCTCCGAACCTCTCTTGACAATTTTCGGTCCAGGGGATGAACCATCAACACCAAAATGAATCCCATTATTCATCACTCTTTTCTCATCATGTTTCATGTCATTAGTGTCCTATCCTTTCTTCCTCCATATTTCCCTAATGATATTTTTTAGTGCAATCCCTAAAAACATGTCAAATTTCATTTATGCAAGTGCATTGAAATGAGACATTTAGGTAGTCGTGTTTCAAGGTATGTAATTTCCCATATTGTTCCAATTCCTTAAATTGAAATAACCTTTTACTCATATATAAATCCATTAACACTTGGTCCAGGGAATTGTCATGCATCAACATGAAACTATCATCAACCACCACCATATTCCCTATTGAGTTACCAATGGCCTCAATGGCAGCCTCAGTCCAAAATTGCATGGGAATATTGGGAAGTTTAACCAATATAAGGTAAGTCTTTCAAATATCATGACCTATATAAAAAAGAGCTTATTAGGGCCTAACAGTATGAAAAGTTGAGTCCAAGAACCAATAACCTTTGAATATTACAAGGGAATCGGCTTTAGATCAAAATATGAAATGAATACAGCCTCTAGAAATAATATGAAAAGTGGGACATTTTCTAATGAATAGATTCCAAAATTCAATCATCAAACATTTGAATGACACCATAAAAAATCGTCATCCTTGGAATCTTCCTGCAAGTAGGGCTTACCTAGAAAATGCAAGGATTTTCTCCAAACTTATGTCCTTTTCTACGACTACTGAGTCTGCACCTCAATTACTATGAATTGCCTTTCACTTTTTCTTCCTCACTTATAGAGTAATAGGATATGGATTACGAACTTGTAGGCTTTCTTCAGTAAGGTTACCGCCAATAAAGCTAGATTCACCTTGTGCAGTGGCACGAGAAACTAACTCTGTCTCCGATGTGCTACAACGTTTGGGAGTTGGAATGGATTTGACTATAATTATGGGATTCTTCTTGCAAGGAGATACAAAAGTTAACTTGTCATTTACTCTCACCAAATATGAGATGCCTAGTTTCATGGTTGGGATCTCTTAAATAACCTTCTCAAAAATCTATGGAACTTGATTTGAGTAAATGATAAACCATTGTGACCAATGGGTCCATGGAAACTAGCTAGAACCAATGTCACCTTACCTTATTGGCATAATGAAGAGAAACTTATTCAACTTCAAGGTGTACGCATTACAAATTTCGTAATCTCCTCTATGATGAGTGAGTGACTGTGTATTAATTCCGCATGAATCAAACATAATTACTGTATATTAGTTATATATGAATCAAATATTATAAACAAAATAATACCTATTTGCAAAGAGTGCATATTTGTATCTGTTGGGGCGTACACCCTAACGGTCCTTAATTTTGGTAACTCCGCGGTTTTTGTGGAAGCTTGTAAGCGGAGTTGCGACTCAAAATAGTCTTAGGGGTGTCGGGGTTGAGTCAAAGCCCTCTTTTTTTGTAATTAACCCATGGTTTAAGTCCAGGGTTTAGGGTTCGGGGTGCCCATGGTTTAAGCTCATGGTTTTGTAATAAGTGCACTTGTATAAATAAGCACTTTTGTAAAAGAGTCAGGTAAGGCTTTTGATGTAAGATGATTTGATGCGAAGCTAAGGCTAGTTTGGTAAGGAAGGTTAAGTCCCAGCTGTGTGCGTGGACGACCTCTGCAGCTGTGTGCGCAGAGGGTTTTGGGGTGATTAAGAGGATCTGCAGCTGTGTGCGCAGAGATCTGCAGCTAAGTGCGCAGTCTGAGGAATTGAAGGGATCTGCAGCTGAGTGCGCAGATCAGAACTGTGGTTTTTGTAAAGAGTTGAATAAAACACAGTTCTGTGGATGTAGCCCCTAAACTGGGGGTGAACCACGTTATATCTTGTGTTGTGGTTCTTTTGTGTCGTTTCTGTTATGTTCTTTTATGCATGGATAAGTAGAATAACTGTTAATTAAGATCACTGCTAAATACTAACTTCACCATGAATTCCCAGTTAAGGGTTAAGCAAGACACTGTTTGTTTATCTAACTGCGAAGCTATATAGTGATTGTTGAAGATCTGTATTGTATGATCTTTATTTGTTAAAGGCTAAAGGTACAGTAATATCCCTCTTCTGCTTGCAGAAACCTGATTCTGCGGCACCCCATAGCTATTTCGGGTGAGACTGCAACCTGTTCGCAGGTTGTTGCCGAAAGGGCCAACACTGTGGGTATTTTGTTGGTGCGAAGACAAAAGTATAGAACCCGGGTCTGCCCTAAGCCCAACAAATTAGTTTTGTTGCTGGTTGAACTCAGTATCTGCTCAAGAGGGGTTTACGTCGTACCTAGAGGGCTATGTTTTGGAGACCCTCAGTGAAAGAAATCGGTGATTGGATTGAAGAGACTTATCTGAAATTTGTTGAACAAGAGAACAAAGATCCGCATCACAGTTCAGATGAATTTTTACAAAGGTATGTTTTTTCGGATGTTTATGAAATTTTCTTTGGTAGTATCCACATAGAATTGCACCAGTGGTTATCCAGGTTGACAGAGAGAAAGACGAACTTCCAAGAAAGTCAGTTTCCTGATTGGACCCCCGCAAGAATTAATATATTCAAAAGGGTGAACAACAAGATATCCCGAGCTGTTGATTTTTGGACAACGTGAACCCTTGAAGCATTTGTGACGGAGTTCGCCATCGACACAAGTACTTCTTTCAGCGAAGCCGAATAGCAGCTTTTCAAAGGACCAAGGGGTAAGTACTTGAATTCATTTAATTTGAAAATTAAAATGTTATTGGCTGAAAAAGGTATATTGTTCATTGAATCAGACTGTTAGATTTAGTAGTACTAACTTATGTTTGGAAGTGAAAGTGACTTCGACGAGCAAAGTGGTTTGCTGCGAAGTGGTAAAAGATACAATAGAAATTTTGGATCTTATACCCTAGGTCAGAATACCGAGTATACCCCTGTAAGTTCAGCAGACCCGATGCCCAACGAAACCCCTTCTGTTGGAAACCCTCCGGTAACCCCGCAGCGAAGACCTGTTATCCTTGGGAACCCGTCGCAGTCTGAAAGTAACCCTAGCCCAAGTATTCCTGTCACTGGTCAATCTACCCCAGTAAGTTCACCCCCGCCTACTACCGGTCCCCCTACCTCCCCCCCTAGATCTGTGATGGCCCATATGAATGATGACATTAAGCTCCCATTCTTTAAAGGAACTGGACCAAAGGATCCAGAATAGTTTTGGTTCTTATATGAAGCCGTGTGGATTGCCAAGAACATTACGGATCAAGATACAAGAAGAGCACAGCTGGTTACTTCTTTTAGAGACCGCGCTTTGACCTAGTTCATGAAGTTTTCCAGTACTCAGAACCATGTCTTGGCTGATATAAAAGCGGCAATGATAAAGGAATTTAAGAAGCCTAAATCAGAGTCGCAGTGTATCACTGAACTAAAGGAAATTCAGCAGAGGCGAGGAGAATCAGTGTGGGACTTTGATCAGAGGTTCAAAGTTCTGCTAGATCAAGTCAATTTCACTATTGGACCAGTACAGCATAAGGAATGGTTCATTGTAGCTTTGTTACCGCATATCCGAACTCCACTCATGCAACAGAAGGTTGCTGATCAGCAAGAGGCTTTCGAAATTGCTATGAAGCTTGAAACAGCTCCTGTCGAAGATAGTTCTGGTATAGCTCAAATACAAGCGCAATTAGCAGCAATGGCCTTGGAGCTGCGCGACATGAAGAAAGGAAAAGTTGTTCGAGAAGAGGTTTGGTGTACACGATGTCGGACAGAAGGACATGACAAGGAACAGTGTCCTGCGGTAAGAAATTACCTAAATTCTGGTGCACCAAACCCATTCAATCCTAGTGTTCTATATTGTGAGATCTGTAGGACAACTGGCTAGCATCGACCTGAAGACTGCTATCTGCTACAAATATATGTGCAAGTACCTAAGAACCCTTATTGCAAGTTCTGTAAGTCAGTTGGGCACAACGAAGATGAATGTCGCAGTTTTGACCTCATGAGAGAACGAACCTATGATGCTTATAGGGTACAAAACGATGTACAAGGCAATGATGGATATGGGTACCGTGGTAATACCTCAGGTCAGGGTACTTTTGGTCATGGTCATGGTGGTATGCCTGGAAGAGGTCGAGGCCAGGTTGTGTGCTATAACTGTAATCAGGCAGGACATCTAGCTAGAGACTGTGGGAACCCAACTACAACATGTCGATATTGCAGAGCAGTCAACCATGTGATTGAGCAATGCCCGCAGCTAATAGCCAAGATACAAGAAAGAAATAGTGCTTCTACTCAAAATATTCAGATGATTGTTGTAGAGAAAAGACCTGTCCCAGCCATTAATGTTGTTACAAGGAGTGGCGCTACGACGCAAATACAGAATAAGGAGAAACAGCCTGATGAGGCTTGGGTTCGAAAGGCCCCAGAGAAAATTCCAACCTTCGATGTGGGAAGAGAAAAAGAGACATTTCTGGAAGCCAAAAAAGACTTTGCTGATCCGCACACACCAGTAGCACCTGCGGAGTAGCCTCAACAGTAGTCACAGTCTCAAGAAGCTTCGACAGATAAAGTAAGTACACTGTCTTCATTTTTACAGAGTTGCATGAAGCTCTTAAGAAATCAGAATGCTTTAAATGAGTTACAGAAAGTTATTGCTTCTTGCGAACCTCAGCGAAGCTCTGGTAAGGAAAAACCTGTTAATAGAGTTAGAAGAACTGGAAGAGAAATGAGATTGCATGCTCAGATATGAGAATATGACATGACTGATGTCATTCTGGACCTAGGATCCAAAGTAAATGTCTTAACTAAACAAACATGGGAACAAATGGGAAAACCTACCCTTGAATGGTCTCCTATACAGTTGAGATTAGCCAATCAGCAGAAGATTGTACCCCTAGGAAGATTCCCTAGTGTCCCAGTAGATATTGATGGGGTGAGTACTTTAGCAGACTTCGAAGTCATTGAGATAATTGATGATATCAACCCCTACCCAGCTTTGCTAGGAATTGAGTGGGCAATAGACAATGCTACAGTCATTAACCTTAAGAAGAGACATATGACTTTCGAAGGGAAAGGTTTGAGAGTCATAGTACCACTGGACCCTTCTCAAGGAGAAAGGTACACAGAGCCACTCAGAGATGAAGATCAGGATGTTTTGGACCATATCTACAACATCACAGCTAAGGAAGAAGATTATGTTGATCCTACTGCCGAAGGTATCATGGATTGGCAGTGTGACAGCTCCTGCATGACGGACTCAGATGATGGTCTAGAGAATTGGCAGAATAGACTTTATGAACTACATGGACATCGATGTGCAAGAATTACCAAGTCTCTCAGATGGCTTGGTTCACAGACAAGAGACTTGCCTACCTTTGATGGCTTGATAGACCCAACAGATTTTATTATACAATTCTCAGAGCAGGTACCAGATTCACAGAAAATGAAGAGTCTCGATTCAGCATTCAGAGCCATAGTAGCCAGATGGTGGAATGGTCATAAAAAGTACATTCATGGTTGGGAAGCGTGCCAGACGTTCCTTTGCCTAAGATTCAGGGATCAACCTCAGGAGGTGCGAAGTAGGTTTAATGGTAAGACTAGTCCTCGGGGACATTTAGAGCAATGCTACGAAGCATGGAAGCATGTGCCTCGTGAAGAATGGGTACATAGGTTTGTGCACACCCTGGAACCTATAGCAAAGAACTGGTATGCGGAGGTCGAGCTTCGCCATGGTACTGTAAGTTGGGATAGTCTTGTTGATAGTTTTGTGCTGACATTTTCTATTAATGAGGTTTGTCTTGCTTTGGACGCAACTGTTAGGTTGCTCCATACTAAAGTGTTTGATGATCAAAAAATAGCAGAATACCAACCTGATTGGAAGGAACAAGAAGCTAATGCAGTAGAATGTTATAACCTCGCAATTGACGAGGATGATGATCCGTGCAACATTAACATTCCTGAGTCAGAAGGACACTGCGAAGTACATGGACCAGCAGTTGAGGCGCCTGAAGTGACTCAGCCCTTGAAGACACGGACAGTAAACATTGGATCAGAAGGAAAGCCTAAGTATGATATCATTGGAGATTATTGGGATGAAGAAATAGTGAGCAAAGTGACCCAACTTCTCCATGAGTATTAGAAACTATTTCCGACGAAGTTCTCAGAGATGAAAGGTATCCTTGGCGATATAGGAGTGATAAAGATCCCTTTGAAACCTGATGCGAAGCCTGTGAAACAGCGCCCTTATAGGATGAACCCTAAGTATAAATAAAAAGTTAGAATGGAGCTAGACAAGATGCTTGCTGCAGGAATCATTGAGCCTATTGAAGAATCTAAATGGGTCAGTCCTATGGTGGTGCAAGAAAAGAAGACTAAGGGAGATATCAGAATCTGTGTTGATCTGAGGAAGCTGAATGATGCCTATTTACATGATCCTTTCCCTACTCCCTTTACAGATGAAGTTTTAGACAATGTTGGAGGTCAAGAAGTGTACTCTTTTACTGATGGATTTTCAGGTTACCATCAGATTAGAATTGCTTCAGAAGATCGACATAAGACAACTTTCGCTACATAAATGGGATCCTTTCAGTATATAGTTATGCCCTTTGGATTGAAGAATGCACCTGCTATGTTTTCTAGAGTAGTCATCTCTGCATTTAAGGAATTTATACATAAATTCTTAGAAGTTTATTTTGATGATTGGACTATCTTTGGGTTACTAAAAGACCATATAGCTCGTTTAAGACTTATGCTGGACAAGTGTAGACAGCATCAGATTTCCTTGAACTTGAAAAAGTGTATCTTTTTTGCACCTTTTGGAATTCTGCTAGGTCACATTGTATGTAAACAAGGACTGATGATGGATCCTGTGAAGATAGCCATTATTGTGAACTTACCACCTCCGAAGTCTGTTAAGCAACTTCGCACTACACTTGGCCATACTGGATACTACAGGAAATTCATTAAAGGATATGCTCAGATCACAGCCCCTATGGAAAAGCAGTTGACGAAAGATATTAAGTTTGAATGGACACCTGAGTGTCAAGAAAGCTTGGATATTTTCAAGGAAAAGATGGTAACTGCCCCTATTTTAGTATTCCCTGACTGGAATAAGGAGTTTCATGTGCATGTCGATGCATCCTCCATTGCTTTGGGTATAGTATTGGCTCAGTCAGGTGAAGGTAATATTGATCACCCTATTACTTTCGCAAGTAGAAAATTGTCCACAGCAGAAAAGAATTATACTACGACAGAACAAGAAGGTTTAGCTATGGTTTATGCATTGCAGAAGTTTCGACACTATCTGTTAGGATCTCATTTTAAGATGTTCACTGACCATTCTGCTTTGAAGGATTTGGTTAACAAGCATGTGCTAGGTGGAAGGATATGCAAATGGTTGATTCTATTTCAGGAATATGACTTTGAGATCATAGTCAAACCTGGACGACTTAATCTAGGTCCTGACCACTTGTCGAGGCTCGAGTTAGGAGAAGAGCCCATTAGTTTGGACGAAGGTCTTCCTAATGCCCAGTTGTTTTCCATCCAGATGGTTGATGATTATTTCCAGGATATTCTTCAGTACTTGTCTACAGGTTTTGCACCCGCCGAAATGACAATGCAGCAAAAGAAGCAGCTAGTGGTTAGAGCAGCCGACTTTACCTTAATAGCAGGACAGCTATATAAGATGGGACCAGATGAAATACTGCGCAGATGTGTCCTGGAGCATGAAAAGCCATTAATTTTGACTGAGGCACACTCTGGAGCAACAAGAGGTCATTACGGAGGAAAAGCTACAACACAGAAGATTCTGACAACCGGATTGTGGTGGCCCACAATTCATAAAGATGCAAGAGAATATTGCCATAGCTGCAACATCTATCAGAGGACAGGCAAACCATCCAGGAGGGACGAGATGCCTCTAGTTCCACAGGTAACTTTACAAGCCTTTGACAAGTGGGCTATTGATTTTGTTGGACCTATCAATCCCCCTGCGAAGAAATCCGAAGCAAGATACATTATTACAGCAACTAACTACCTTACTCGTTGGGCCGAAGCTCAACCGGTCAAGAACTGTAGCGCTGCTACAGCTGCGAAGTTCATCTTCGATAACATCTTGTCAAGATTTGGGTGTACTAGGATACTTATGAGTGACCAAGGATCACATTTCCTAAATAATACTATTGAAGTACTGACTGAAGAGTTTCAAGTATATCATCAGAAGAGTACTGCCTATCATCCTCAAGCAAATGGAACTGTCGAAGCCTTTAACAAGATCCTTGAACATGCTCTGACGAAGGTTTGCAATGTTAACAGAAATGATTGGGATCTTAGAATTCTAGCAGTACTATGGGCTTATAGAACCACCTGCAAGAAGTTGACAGGACATACACCTTATAGGTTGGTCTATGGACAAGAACCAGTCATGCCCATGGAGTACATTGTTCCTAGCCTAAGAATATCTGCTTTCACAGAGATGGATGATCCAGCTATGCTGAAAGAAAGGTTGGCAAATATACTAGAACTTGTGAAGGAAGACAGCAACATAAGGAACATCAGCAGTCTGCTAAGAATGAAAGGATGAAGGATTAAGCAAGCTGCGGCCTTGGTAGAAGTAGCAGAAAGGATGACGATGAGGACAGGCATATAAGGGAGCAGCAGGGCAGGAAAATTAAAGCTGATGCTTACAAAGATGCAGATGGATACAGAGCCTGACATAGTGCGTAAGGAGATCATAGAGAAGGAGCAAGCAGCCGAAGATAACATTCTACCACTAGACAAGTAGCTAAGTGTCCCGGGATGGGACACTGGTGAGTCTTATGGGCCTGTTGAGGCGCGCACCCTAACGGTCCTTAATTTTGGTAACTCCACGGTTTTTGTGGAAGCTTGTAAGCGGAGTTGTGACTCAAAATAGTCTTAGGGGTGTCGGGGTTGATTCAAAGCCCTCTTTTTTTGTAATTAACCCATGGTTTAAGTCCAGGGTTTAGGGTTCGGGGTGCCCATGGTTTAAGCCCATGGTTTTGTAATAAGTGCACTTGTATAAATAAGCACTTTTGTAAAAGAGTCAGGTAAGGCTTTTGATGTAAGATGATTTGATGCAAAGCTAAGGCTAGTTTGGTAAGGAAGGTTAAGTCCTATCTATGTGCGTGGATGACCTCTACAGCTGTGTGCGCAGAGGGTTTTGGGGTGATTAAGAGGATCTGCAGCTGTGTGTGCAGAGATCTACAGCTAAGTGCACAGTCTGAGGAATTGAAGGGATCTGCAGCTGAGTGCGCAGATCAAAACTGTGGTTTTTGTAAAGAGTTGAATAAAACACAGTTCTGTGGATGTAGCCCCTAAACTGGGGGTGAACCACGTTATATCTTGTGTTGTGGTTCTTTTGTGTCGTTTTTGTTATGTTCTTTTATGCATGGATAAGTAGAATAACTGATAAGTAAGATCACTGCTAAATACTAACTTCGCCGTGAATTCCCAGTTAAGGGTTAAGCAAGACATTGTTTGTTTATCTAACCGCGAAGCTATATAGTGATTGTCGAAGATCTGTATTGTATGATGTTTATTTGTTAAAGGCTAAAGGTACAGTAATATCCCTCTTCTGCTTGCAGAAACCTGATTCTGTGGCACCCCATAGCTGTTTCGGGTGAGACTGCAACCTATTCGCAGGTTGTTGCCGAAAGGGCCAACACTGTGGGTCTTTTGTTGGTGCGAAGACAAAATTATAGAACCCGGGTCTGCCCTAAGCCCAACAGTATCAATAAAAACAGTAAAACAACTTTTGAAAAGAAAAACCACATAAGCTTACAACTAGAACAATTGGTAGCTTTTGAATGGGTAGTTGGTGAGATTGAATCTTGTTTCCTGTAGTCCTTAGCAGGTCCAGCTAAGATGATTGGTTGTGTTGCAGCATAGTCTATTGGTGAACCAGCTACTCAGATGGCATTGAATATTTTCCATTATGATGGTGCAAGTGCTAAGAATGTTACTATCGGTGTCCCCAGATTGAGGTAGATCATAAATGTGGAAAAGAAAATAAAAAAACCATCCTTGTCTGTGTATCTAAAACCTGAGGTCAACAAGACAAAGGAAAGGGAAAATAATGTGCATTGTGCTTTAAAGTACACAACCTTGTGAAGTGTTACAGATGCAACTGAAGTGTGGTATGATCTGGATCTAATGAGTACTATCATAGATGAGGATTTTGACTTTGTTAAATCATATTATGAAATTCCAGATGAGGATATTGCACCATAAAAAATATCTCCATGGTTGCTCCGTATAGAATTGAACAGAGAGATGATGGTTGATAAAAAGCTAAGTATGGCAGACATTGCAAAAAAGATCAACCTTGAGTTTGATGATGATTTGACATGCATTTTTAATGACGATAATGCAAAAAAACATATTCTTCATATATGTATTATGAATGAAGAGGGTCCTAAAGGGGAATCACAAGACCAAAATTCTAAAGATGATGTATTTTTGAAGAATATTGAAAGTAACATGCTTATAAAAATGGCTCTTAGGGGAATTCTAGATATTAATAAAGTTTTTATCAAGTATGGAAAGATGAATAAGTTTGATGAGAATGATGGATCTAATCCTGAGACATAATGGATGCAAGATAAAGAAGGTGGCAATACATTAGTTGTGATGTGCCACGAAGATGTGGATGCTACTAGGACAACAAGTAATCACTTGATTGAGGCTATTGAAGTGCTTGGAATTGAGGTTGTGAGGAAGGCTCTTTTGGATGAACTTCAAGTTGTGATATATTTTGAAGAGTCATATGTGAACTATAGGCATTTAACTATTATATGTGACACAATGACATATCAAGTTCATTTAATGGCTATTACTCGACATGGTATCAATCGTAATGACACTGGGCCAATGTTGAGATGTTCATTTGAGGAGACTGTGGATATCCTTTTGGATGTTGTTGTTTTTGTTGAAGAAGACTCACACAGGGGTTTTATAGAAAACATCATGCTTGGCCAATTGGATTCTATTGGTACAAGTGATTGTGCCTTGTATTTGAATGACAAAATGTTGCAACAGACCATTGAACTCCAGTTACCCAGCTATATGAAAGGTGTAGACTTTGGCATGTTACCAAATCGGTCTCCTATTATAGGGACACCACATCATGATGCCATGATGTCACCAAGCTATTTGCTTAGTCCCAGCCTCCGCAGCTCACATATTTCAGATGCATAATTTTCTCCATATGTGGGGGGAATGGTCTTCTCTCCATCCTCTTATCTTGGATATAGTCCTTCTTCACCAGAGTACAGTCCCTCATCCCCTATATATAGCCCCATATCACCTGGTTATAGTTCCACATCTCCAGGATACAACCCTACATCACCAGGATATAGTCCTACTTCTCCTTCATATAGTCCAATCTCTCCCATGCCCATGCCCCTGAAGAAAGAAGCAATTCCATCTTTGGAAAAAGAAACCCAACCTCGGATATCTAAAGTTATCCAAAATCAAGTGATAGATATGCAGGCTTAGGGAACATGGACCCTCAGTTGGAGAACTAAGTGAGGGCCCTGCTCCTTAAGACCATAATAATGTAGATCCAAAAGAAGGGAAAATCCCTTCCATAAAAGAAGAAAAGGAAAGTGACCCTCCCACTGAATTCCATGGATTCCCTGCAACACCCCGGTTTTGACCCCGTTTGAATTTAAAATGTATATGATGTATATATTGTAATTAATCATGGTGTGGAGCTAAAGGCAAAATCCCCACCATCGATTTAACATTTTATGTTTCGGCGATTAAAATCATTGCCGATGGTATTTCGTGCTAGCCGACACATTATAATTTTTGCATCATGTAAATATGCATTTTAATTAAAATACCCACAACCAGTTATGTCTATGCAACAAATAATGAGATGGGGGCATGATTTTCCTAAGGATAAGGAGGGGCAAATATTTAACCTTCGGGGCCAATGGGGAAAAGCCAAATGTCAATGGGAGAACCCATCAAAAAGTCAACTACCTTTCTTGTCTCATTCACCTCATTTAATTCTGCCAAAAATTGGTTGAAGTAGTTATTGCATGGGGATGGGAAGAGTATGGGCAAGAAATTCGAATTTGGGGAAAACCCATTTTTGGGGAAAATCAATTTGAATCTTGGGGCAAGTAAACACCCAAAATGCATGCCCATTTGGACATACATCCACGTTCTTCATTTTTCCTCATGCAAAGAAGCTTGGGAGTTGTTTTACCTCCACAATTTTGCCTGTGGTATGTTCTCCTTCACGATTTGGGCTCCTGGGTGTTTTCATCTTCATCATTCACCCACGTTGGGGCTCTCTCAAGCTGTTGGGAATTTCCTGTGTGTGAAATTCCTTTTTGGGTTGATGTGTGTGTGTTTTTCCCTCACGTGGCCAATCATTTCTTCATTATCCTGGGCTGTGGATTCGTTTTTGTAATGATATGTGGTTGGGTTTCTTCCCCCAACGCTTTTGTTGCATTTTCCCCACTGATTGCCAAGCTAAAAATCGTTTTTGAATTTCCCAGCGATTTGGAGGAGAGACCACATTCTCTTGGGTGTGGTTGAGTTTTTTTTTGGCCACGTTAGGGCCAAAACGTCTTTGGGAAATCAAATTTGTTGTTAGGGGTTGTTCTTACCCTCCTTGGCAATTCATTTTGTTGTCGAACTGCTTTCCTCAACCTATAAATTGTGTAATTGTTGTGTATGCATTTGTGCTATGGTTTGTATGGAGTCAGGACTAGAAGAGGTAAGTTGCTTGATAAATCTAGTGCATGAGGAACCTTACTGAGAGATATTGAGGGCTGATTATTTCTTACTACACATCCTGAATAGCACTGGAAAGGGATGCATAACCTGAGGGACTATACAGCAGAGAAGGGGATGATTCCTTATGTTGGGTGTGTACGTATTAGGAAATCCAAGTCAGATCTTATGTAGGTGTCCATGGCTCCATGGTTGAGCTCACTAGCTTAGGAAACAAGCCTTTCCATCCCCTTGGCAATCTGATAAACCCAAACATAGCTTTGGCTTGACTGAGTTTTGACATATCTTTGGCTATGTGTGAACCTGCTTAGTTTCCTTATTCCTGGTGGCAGTGTTGCTGAGAAATTAAGTAGCACACTGGCCTATCGTTGGGTGGAACGTTGCAGCGACATAGCTGGTTGCAGACGAGATTCTTCATAAGATAAGTATTCTTGTCTATTTCATCTATCCAATTGTAGTTGATGTTTAATGAAAATGATGAACATGCTAAATGCTTGAATGGAATGTAGTTTTCTTGCGCTGTATGATAAATAATTATGCATCTATGCATGTTTTAGTTCAAAGCATTTCAATTTTTATCATGTGTATGTTCATTGGGCTAGTTTCCCATATTAGATTGCAGCATTACGGTAGCATCCTCTTTGTCGGTCGGAGGTTTGGGGACATTACATTCCCTCTCGTCAAAAGTCCCCTTCCCCTAAGAAAAGCACACACTCTTGCAAAATATCTGTGAGGATCATGATCGGCTTCTAAAATATCTCTCTCGTGTCTTTTGAGCTATCAAGTTCTATACCAAACCAACTGATCCTAACTGACAACCTACATGCCCTCTCAAAAACATAAGAAAACACACAAAAAAAGCAATTCACATCAATAAAGTGACATTGAAGTGTTCATATCACCCCCCTTTAGCTTGATAATGACTACACACATATAAGGCAATATTCCACATTGGATCTCTCTTCCACCTTCTTGCTCTCAAAGCATATCATTAGTTTATCCTTTTCCAATTGAAACATGAACAAAATTATTTGTATTTTTATCTTTTCATTCCTACCAATCAGTATGTTACCTCAGTTGTTAAAACCAAACTCAAAGTGTGAGGCATACATTAACAAACACGAGAACTACATTAATGGGACTTGTTGCAGAGAGATGGGAAAAATGCATAACCATGTTTCAAAGAGAACTTGTTGCACAAAAAATGATGGGGCCCACATAGATATATAGAGATAAGGTGTACATCCATACAAACAACTAACAAACTGTATAATGACCAATATATATAATCACCAAACAATATAAAAAGGGGACATTAATTGTTAAAATAAATAGCTTAGGTCTAAAATATGAAGTTTTCAAGGTTTTTTAAACATGAAGAATTGTAGTTTTCAAGATTAAGATATAAGAATAGCATGTGCATTAATAGGAGTAATGACAATAGAAGTGGATACTTAAATGATCATTGTAACAATTACACTTTGAATGCTTTGCACAAGAACAATTTCACCTAGGATTTCTTGGAAAAAAATTCAATGAGCACATTAATCGTAGAAATGTACTTTTGTGTATTAACTTAATCAATGATTGCACCTTGCAATATTATGCTAAGTATCTATCCCAACCTTGTATCATTCAAAAGCTACAATTTCGTCATTTTAGAGAAGTTGTGATTCCAATTCAGCTCTCCTCCAATGGCCTCCCTCTCTTGTGTCAATGACTCAATGAATCTAGGATTTCGTCATTGCGAAGAAAACTAAATGATCACAAAATCATGGTAGTTCAACATTGCTTGCATATGTAATTTTAGTTCAAAATCTAGCAAACCATCCAATGTCCTCAATTACAAGAGACTATAGATGTATCCTTTGTCATAAGAAATGCCACTTCCTTTTCATAAGACTTAAGCTCATTTCTACCCTCCACCAATCTACTAAATCTTTCTAGCATACCCTCCTTTCCAAAAATTCCAACCCTCCTTTCTTGTCTAATTACTCCACAATATCCACCTTCATAGTATGGATCCTTGTCCCATTCCTCCATGGGATCCATACCATGGGAGTGTTAGCCTCAAGGAGGGAAAGATACCCTTTATTGGCTCTTTGGTCACCATAGGAGATTGCCTCCAATGAAATCCAACCCCTCATAGTATGAATCGTATTCTCCTTCCTTCACAACATCCATACATTGAGACTCTCAACCTTAGGGAGGTAACAGTACCCATTCTTGGGTATTTGTTCATCGAAAAAGATTGTCTCTGCAAACCCCTTTGGGTGGAAGAAATGTTGGTTCTTTGAGGCCTCTTTGCTACTCCAGTTTGTTGGCATCTCTATTCTTTCAAGTATTCCTTGAATGTCTCTAACCATATTTTTCTTTACAGGCAAGAATTAATTATTAGAGGAGTGGTAGGTCCACCTCTAGTTAACATATATGTATATGAAGCTAAACCCTAAGAAGATGTTGGATTCATACCCACTTAGGATTATTTTTTGATGAACTTTCCTGCCATGTTTGAAAGTATCCAAGCTAGCACATGCTTATATAACACTAGAAAAAGTGAATTCATTTAGGGAAATGATGGATTCTCACATCCGACGATACAGAGTTAAGTCTGTGTCACTTTGTCCATGTTATCCTATGCTAAGATCAAATTTCATCATGGCACCATATTTCGATTGAGAACTTCCATCGATAGTTGGTGGGAATCGATCAAACTATAGTAATTATCATACTAGATAACTAGTTTCATATCTAAGGAAGTGTTTTCCTTTAACCCGGAACAATAACAATAAGAGCAGGGACTAGCTTGGCCTCTAGTTGGTATTTTTTGTCAAGACATGCATGCAAAACAATGGTATAGATACAAGATTCTAGGGTATGTGCATTTTTCAATTGGCCTTGCTTACACATTGTGCTGCCCATGTCCATTACACATGGATTCATGTGGCTATTGAAGAATTTTATCTCTAGTGATGAGAAAAAAAAATTAAGGTGGAAGAACCAAGGCGGTCCTCATATTATTCTAGTAAGATAATTGTTACACCATGGCCAAGTATAATTCCATAGGTATCAGTGGTTGTGTGGCCAATGAGATAGGGTGTTTCCCTTCCTAATTGTAGGTACAATGAATTCCAACTCAACCCCATGCTTGCAGCCACCCTCCAGCACTCTAAAGAAAATGGTTAGATGTATATGTAGATGATCATATCTAGTACTTTAGTATTTAAGTTAGTACATACATCTTGGAATAGAGTCAACTTATAACTTTACTTTGCATAGGATTTTAGTGTGAGCAACTAATTAAGTGGAATATGAAGAACTACCTTTTAATGTACTCACGTATAAGTTTTTTTTTGAAAACCAATGAAATGTTATTTGTATATTTTTCTTTAGTTTTGTTTCTAGGCAATTTCAGTTATGCTATGAGCATTACGTTAAATTAAGAATTATTGCACTGACATATTTGCTTGATGTATTTTTAGCCCCATTGACCAAGTTTGTTATTTGTTGATACAAATATATTTTCTCTATTTCTAAACAAGAGGTAGGTCTTAAACGGTGATAAGGATTTGAAAACTATCCACATTCAAGGCGAAACAAATGAAATGTAATTGGCTTATTTCCCTGTGGAATGTAAAGTAATGTGCAGTATTTTGGAGGGCCAAGTGGATTGGTTGTACTGTTTATTGTTATGCTTTTCACCAGTGTGTTGCAATTTTTTCCAAATTTATATGTTTTGAGAAAAGGGACTGGTAATCATAGTTAAATAGATGTAAATTGTCATGTCCCCAACCCTCCGACCCGTGAAGAGGACGCGACCATGGCATTAACCATCTGGGCTAAGAGCCCCATGAACATGTGAATTCATAAAATTGTTGAAATGCTGAAATAAAATGCTTTGAACTAGACATGCATACATGATCATTTATCATACACAGATGCAATTGTTTATCATGCATAGCGGAAACCACATACATTCATACAAGCATTCATTCAACATGTTCATCACATTCATTAACCGAAAATATGGTTGCAGAAGTAAAATAGGCAAGATTACTTATCTTATGAAGAACTCAATCCGCAACCAGCTACAGCGCTGCAACGTTCCACCCAACCATAGGCCAGCGTGCTCCTTAATCTCTCAGCAGCGCTGCCACCTCCGAGCTGGGCATGATTCTCCAAGGAATAAGGGAACAAGCAGGCTTACACATAGCCAAGGATACACAAAACACAGCCAAGCCAACACAGTTGGGTTTATCAGGCCATCAAGGAGTTGGGAAAGGCTAAATGCTAAGCTGGTGAGCCCATTACAGAGCTAGGAACACCTACACCAGAACTAGCCTGACTTCTAAGACACCCACACACACCCAACACAAGGAATCAGTCCCTTCTCTGCTACACAGTCCCTCAAGCCCTGCATTCCCTTCTAGTGCTATTCAGGGGTTGTGGAGAAGAAATCCAGCCCTCTAGCTCCGTCTGTGTGGTTTCCAACCACCAGGTTTATCAAGCAAACCAAACCCCCATCCATGCTCCCAACACAGTCCGAAGACCAACCATTGCACACATGCAATTAATCAGCTATTACAGCTTGAATAGGGGAAAGCGACTCCCAAGAGAATTATACAGTCCCAAACATATCAATGAGCACAACTCACAACATGGGGGAAACGACTACAAACAGTCTGTGCATGAGGGAAGCTTGCACCAGACCCCAAATGTAAAGAAGACCGCAACAATCACAACGTAAGGGAGACCATAGCAACCCGAAATCGGCCTGTGAGGTAGGTATCTGTCCACACTGTCCACAAAATCCGTAGAGGAGAACAGCATAAGTAAAACCAGGTAAATTCTCGTGCGTGAGAATAATCAACAGGCAACGGTCCCTACGTGAGGACGAACAACTCCCAGCTTGTGCGTGGATGAACAGACAATGGATAGACGCGAGTAGGGAGTGCGTGAGCGTTTCAACATTGTCGTGGGGAGAGTGGAATGCCTGCGGGAGTAAAACCAGGTAAATCCTGTGCGTGGAGGTGAACAGACAATGGAGAGGATGCGTAGGGGAATGAAATGCAATCGTGAGTCCCCTGGAGTGATGGCAGTGGTTTTCCCTTGCCACTGTGGATTCAACCACGGGTGGAGTGTGAGTGTAGGCAAGGACTGACAATCCTGCCACCCCACTCCCAAAAACAATAACTGCCTCAACCACCAGTAGCAAGTCTTAATGGGGGTGGTTGGGTAAGACAAGGTGGTGACACATGGGTTTTTCTCATGGCTCAAGGTTTGACAATTCCCCCCACCCTTATCCTTGTGAAAATCATGCCCCTTCTCAATTTAGTTCTGCGAATATAGCTGGTCGGGTTCATTTTAATTAAATATGCATATTTACATGATGACAAAACTCAATATGTATGTCGCATGCCCCGATATACCATCGGTGACAATTTCAACCCGAAACATAGCATAATCAATCAATGGTGGGGCCTTGGCCTTTTGCTCCACACCATGATTATTACAATAAATACATCATGTACATTTAATGCAACGGGGTCAAAACCGGGGTGTTACATAAACTCTAGAGTGCATTACACTAACCAATTATACTCTACTCTTATAATACATTCATGTGAACCAAACATAACATTGTGAAAAATTAACATACCTAGAAAGGTCTGCATATGTGATCGATTTCTAAAGCAAAATTGATATCATGCTCAGTAGTGGCCACTTCCACAACCGCAATACAGGTTCGAGTATCCGGTTCAGAAATTGGTGCAGAAAGAAATCCTTGATCATTATGATCATGTGCAACAATTAACCTTATGGACTCCCCTCCGTAATTCCTCTCAGAAAAACCCTACCAGACAACCCTAGAAAAGCTCCTGGGGACTCTTTTGTGGAAAAACATATAGATGTAAAATATTAATAAGTAATATGCATGCCACTCTTCAAATTCTTAATCTAAGGATGCATGCCACTCTAAGACTAGAACACGGTATTATATGAACATGCACACAACTCAAACTAGAAAATTATGCCCTAACTAAATAATTTACACCACAATTAACTTATTTCGAGCATATGGTTTGAATATAATGAAAGTAGGACTTGGAAATCAAAATTGTGTACCTCGCTTATGTAGGTTGGTCCAATCTTTTAGTAACCCTTCAATTTCGGATTCTAAACCTTCAACTTCGGATTCCAAACCTTCAACTCCTTTACTTGAATACTTGCAAAATAGAAACAATGCATTCCCCAAAATCTTATGGCTACAGTAAAATAACTATGAATTGATACAAAGATATAAACCTACATTTAACCATACATTCCATATATAAATTTCATGTGTTTACTTTTTAAAGAATGCTTCAAAATTGCATATGTAATATCAAGCATGGACAATTTTCTTAACAACACTTAAAGGTGCAAATGATAGCAAACAAATCATAGTAAAGCTCGTATTCAAAGAAGCAATATGAGAGTAAAATATCTTATGTTTGTAACATGTTTGGCAATAAAAACAAAATATGAAAAGATGCAAATTTGTAGCTATAAATAAATATATTTTAAAGCAGCTACAATTTAAAATTATGTCATGATAATGCATCATTGCTCTTACCTGTGTCCTGTAAATATGCATATGTTGTCGATACTTATAATTTATTGGTACAACTTTCCTTGATTTGTGGAGCTTGACAATGTCTACATTTGCTTTACCTTTCAAAACATCTTTCAACATACTACAAATATTTTCCTATTGCAATAATTTCATGTTAGGACCCCTCAAATAAAGATTTGTTTGTTTATGAAAATAACATAATGAAGCTACAAAAATACAGTCTCAGTAGTCTGTCTCAATGAAGAAAAACAACATTAATAATGAACATTTTACATTTGATGAATATTTTTAATTTAATAATGTAAATTACAATAATATTCAAGTAAAATAATGGGTGATAAGAGTTCACTTGAGGAGACATGGAGAACACCAAAACAAAGTCTATAATACCATCGATCACATCAAAACGTCAATTTTCTTCTGAAATATCAAAATGTTTCTCAGGGCTATCTACAACAGGTTCCAAAGGATGAGTGAAATAGCAATAGTAAAATTTCAACACGACAATTATATACACCAGAAGAAATTTTATAAGCCATGGAATACATGCTATGATAATAATGCTTCAAAGAAATAACTGTGGGAAATGGATAATTCCTTACCAATCATTGAGCTCCTCTTTGTTTCGAGAATAATTGAATATTCTCTACTGAACAGGGCCAACCACGTGAAGGTGGAAGCTCTTATGGCCCCTCACCCCCTCACATCACTCTTAATTCCCCATACCCAATGCATGTACTTGAAAAAAAATATTAGTGCAAATTCATGCAAATTTCATCATAAACAAACATTTACCATTCATTCAAAAAAAAAAAAAATATCCATTAAACCATTCAGTCAGACAAGGCATTCATTCAATAAAAGCTAACATTCATTAAACAATTCATTCATTCATTCAATAAAATCTAACATTCATTAAACCATCCATTCATTCAATATCCAAAAAAATCATGCATGACATTATATTATAAAAAATAATTACACAATGTATTATAAAAAATAATTACAAATGTATATTATCTTAACAAACTATACACTCTTAATTGATTCATTATATCTAATATAAAAATAGAATATGTATGGTATATATACATAAAAATCAACAGTCAAATGTATTATATTAATTAATATATGCTAGCTAATAATTACCTTTCACCTTCCTTTATCTTTCCGCTTCAGGTACTCCCCTTCAAAATTGTTATTAGAGTCCAGATCACAAATGCAACATAAATTAAGCTTTGACGTTAAATTAGGAAGATATTAACTAATTTATAACCTATTTTGGTATACCATATATCCCTCCATCATAGAACCCTCATCAAAAGCTCATTGTCTAACCAAACCCTTCATAAATTTGAAGTGCCTCTCAACCATCCACATGGACCTTGAGTGTGCAAGTCCACACAATTCAATCTCATCGACTTGGTGTATGAGGTAGTGTTCATGTGCTTTGAAAAATGTCGAATATAGATGCTTCTGCATTTCACACATGAGACAAGAAATTTCTCTCCTCCAATACTTTATATATTCTTTATGGATTTCTTTAGATGACAACCATCTACAAGTGACGCAAACCAATAACGAGATTTAACAAAAAAAATATTATATTACATAACATGAATTTGTGCACAAAAATCAAATATAAGTTCTACAATGAACTAAACAAACACTAAGCACATGCAAAAAATCGCTACTTACATCATGTATTTCCCAATATTATATATAATTTGTTTGACATTATTGTCGAAGTTGTCTGGGAGAGAGAGAGGCAGAACATACTGTAACAATATACAAACCGCATCATTTTTTAAACAAAGAGTAGACAAACAAAATAACAACAATATGCACTGAAATAAAATAAAAAACAATAATTATATGGATACCATAATAATTACCTTCATGAAGACATGCCAATCATGTGTTTTCACCTCCACAAAATCACCTTTCTTTGTTATGATATTCTTCATGTTCGCACAAAATCCAGTGAGAAATTTAATTTTTCTCATGACTTCTTTTACAACATTACTTTGTTGCTCCGTTAACATCCATGGAAGTGAGTTTATATTAATTTGGTCTTTGTTGCTATGAAATTGAATGACATTTTCATTGCATGGTTTCCTTCTTGAATGTCTTTGCAAATTTTGACAATTTTTTCTTTCTCTCTCCTTCCATCCAATATTCACCATAATGTTTCAGTCACATTCTTTCTGATATGCATTGTATCAAACAGATGAGCAATTTGTAGGTGCTCATAGTAGGGAAACCTACTGAATTGTTTAGGATAACTTTTCATTCCTCATGGAATCTCATTAATGCCTTCATGATCATGATGGACATCATGAATCATAGTTTATAAAGAAATTACAGAAATCAATGTCAATTACAATAAACAACACACAATAAAAAAAAATACATAACATTTCATATACAATGATTCATACGTACCAACTTGACGATTTCTATTATATCGCAACTTCCATAGGTGAGGTGTCATTCATTGTGGTTTTAATGCAATCTCTTGCTTCCCATTGAATAGATTTTTTCCGGTTGTTCGATACATGTGATTCTTAGAGAGGAAGTGCCTATACTCATCAAACACCTCTTTCTTAAGCTTTTTGAACGACGAGATTTGATCTTAGGACCACAAACTGGACATGCAAATTGTCCCTTTGTCTAAAGACCTACATAAAGAGATGGAATATCTATGTCAATTATAATTATATATAAAATGAATGAAATATTTAAAAAAAACATGCATGCGTAGTACTATATTAACTAGTTCATAAAATTAAATGCAATTAAAACAGAACTTACAAATACAAACAACAACAAAAAAGGTTAACCCTGAGGCATCGTGTATTGTCCATACAAGCATTGCATGGATTGAAATTTCCTATGTCGTATTGGTCTAGATACGTCATACATAGTGATGTCATTCCATAACTTTAGTAGCTCATCCATAAGAGATTCGATATGTACATTCATATCTTTAACTTGGTACTTATCTGATTGATTTAAACATATAAAATATATAATTATGAGTACCATTTAGATATATAAACCATGCACAAGAGAAAAATAAAATATATATATATATATGACATTAGAAAACAAAATACGACAAATGAGATGCCACTACATTAAAAGAAAAAAATGTGTAAACACAATATACTTGGAATAATCATCGACAACATTATGTGCTCCCTGTTTATGTACATCCATGGAGGAATGTTATTGTTGATAACAAAAATAGGCCACACCGTGTAAACGGATCTCATCTCTGCAAATGGACTAACACCATCTGCAACCAAAGAAATCCTAAGATTACGAGGTTCTTCTTTAAAGTGAGGCCATTTTTCCTCCATATGTCTAAATACAGAACCATCTGTAGGCATTCGAATAATGTCAACTTGACTTATGTTCCTTGCATGGTAATCCATAAATTGTGCTATGTTTTTGCACCTGAACAGTCGTTGCAAACGTGGAATAATGGGAATATAACGAAGAACCTTGCGAGACACATTTTTTGTTACTTGATTTGTTCGATATCGACTGATATGACATTCCGAACATTCTGTTGCAAATTCATGTCGATTATAATATATAACATAGTTATCATGGAATGCGTGAATTGTTTCATACTGCATTCTAATTTCTTTCATGATGGCTGATAAATCTCGATATGTGCGAAGTAAAATATTTGACGGTGGTAACAAAAATTCAGCTATCGAGCTACAACAAATTAAAATAAGAATCTAGTTAATCTAACATATAAATAATATTAACGAAACACATTTCATCCGTATTAATTTGACTTGTGAATTAACAATAAAATTGTTAGAAGAACAAAGATAACCTTTATCACGATCATATATATGTGATGGATTATTTTACATACCTTAACATCCGTGTGACTAATATGTTTGAATGACCATCCATAACCTTCAAGTTCATTATCAACAATATAGCAAAGAGAATATTTGTGTTGGAGCCTTCATAAAGGGGTTCGTATGCCTTCTCAAGAAGAGGTAAATCATGAACATCATCAAAGTCATCAATATTTTCATGATGATCATCATCATCATCCATTATAACATTAAATAAATCATGGATCAATGTATTTGTACCATCATCTTCAACTATGTTATCAATATGACCATCTTCTTCAATATGATCATTAACTTGTTCTCCATTATTCATAGCTCCATGTTCCTCCAGTACTTGTTCGAAAAGCACTTCCTATGGACGATATGTCATAGGTTGTATTTCCTTTATAATTACATGAAAACATCAATAAATATAAGTTAATATAAGAAATATTAAAATAATACATACATTTACCAAAGCAATCAATATAAAAAACATTTATAATGCCAAACTTACAAATGGATGATATTCATACCCCCCTCAGCGTGTCCATGTTCCCTACAATGTTTTTTTGTTGTTGTGATATGTATTCTTCTCCTCTTAAAGCCCCTGCATTGACTACATGGACAATAACATTTCCCATCACCCTTTCTTTTCAATCCATCCCACAATCTATCAAGCAATTGTCGATTTTGTTCGTCTAGATCAGGAATATTGTTATTTGACATTTTCTCACAGAAAGCTTGAATGAAGACTATCGATCTTACAAAATAAAGCTCCACACATCACCATTTCCACAAGCTGTCCATTGAAGAATAAAATAATTTCCACAAATCGTCGCTTCTATAGCAAACATGTCGAAATGTTTATGTAATTTATAGATTTGCAAATTCATCTTTCGTCAGATATCCAACAATAAGAAATCCTAATTATCGTTATAAAAACATGAGATATATGTCGGAACTCCGACAAGAGAGAGGTTGGAAATCTGACAATAGAGACGTCAAAAATACGACATCTCTTTCTATCAGTTTAAAAAATTTCAATCAAATTTCGTAATTTGAAGGTGAAATCTGGCGACACGGTTATTTTCGTCGATGTTGTCAGATTTTCTCGTCGAATTTTGGGTTCAAATTTTGTAGTGGGAATTGCCTATAATTAGTACATGTGGTTGAAGGAGTTAGTTCGACATTGTGCACATACTCATTGGGAGTTCGTCGTAGAGGTTTTTTGACATAAAAATATCTACATAGAACTTTTCATCAAGAGGTATATATCCATAAAACTCATGGAAAACAAATTTAGATAACTCTTACAACTACATTTTCATCATTAATAATATTAAGTTTAGCTTGATCTGATACACTAAACCACAATATCTATAATTTCCAATGAATCCCCATGTTAGTCTAAGAGCTATTTTTTCCCAAGTGATCTTATGCTTCAACATGGACTTCTAGGTTTTTTCCCATGCCCCTATGAATGGATGGTCATCATTATTTTACTCTTAGGTCTACAATTTATATATGTCAATGGTGCAGCATCAACATTCCTTGTACTCCAAGTAGAAAAAATTTCAGTATTGGCAAGATCATATGGAGCTTTTCAATCACTGCCACATTTTGCATTACACGTCCATCTCTCCCATGCCTATTTGAATGCATTTTCCTTATATTGGTCTTTTTTTCTAAGTGGCTCTCATGTTCATTCTTGGGCTGGTCAGAAGATTCTAGTACGTTTGGTTGTACCATTTTCAAAAATGAAACTTTGGTCTTGAGAAGTTCAAGAATTTATAACTTCTCTTGGGAAAGGGCAATTGTTTTATGTAACCTCTTTTCTAACAAAAAGACTTTGTAGTACTAAATCCACTTATGAGGATTCATTTTTTTTTAATGTTTGTAGAAAGAGAAATATATGGCTTCAATTTCCTTGATATTCACAAGAGATTCAAATTTTCATTGTGACTCTTTAAAATCTACAACTTCTATTATTATATCCAGCTTATGTTGAATTTCTTCCAATGTCTTGGCCTTCTATCCATCTTTATGGAGTAGTTCACTCATCTTATGGTGAAAGCTACTCTCGACTGTGACTCTTTAAAATCTACAACAACTTCCATTATAATATCCAACTTGTGTTGGATCTGTTCCAATGTCTTGGCCTTCGGCTCATCCTTATGGAGTAGTTTACCCATCTCATGGTGCAAGCTACTTAAATGAGACTTGGTTTGTATTATGTCTTGTGCCATATCATCCAAATTTTGGGGTAAGCAGATAATCTAATGATTATTATAATTTTGAAGCCTAGCACTTTTTGTTGACTTATCATCATAAGGCTTCCTATAATAGATAAATTCAAGACCACCAACCAATGCACCAGTTTTAAACTTAGGTGTGTTGTTCATGTTCCTAAGCTTCTTTATGGCAATTAACTTTTAGGAGATTATGATCTCCCTCTAGGAAATGTATGCCTTAACAGTCTCAATGTAGGAGCATGGGTCTATATAGATTCAACACATTTTGTGTGCTAGCCATTATATTCTTCTATTCTTGAGGAAGAAGGATGGATTGGAGTGAGTAAAGGATTCCTACTATATTTCTCAAAACTAAGTTGTTTGAATTTGGGCAGTAAGTGAGAAGAAGTAGCTTCACGATATGAACATAGTGGATGACAAGATTTATGCAACCTCAAATGTAAATTAAGGAAATAATAGGTAGACACTTCTCTGGAAGTGGAAACTCTAGATGGATCTATACTAACATATTAGGATTTTCCTAATTAGATTACTAGACCAGACAAAGTATTTTGTACAAATATTTTTCGTGGTTCATCAACAAGTAGTTACTTTGGGCTAATGGGTGTAAACTAAGGCTTCCACTCTTCAATCAATGTTAATTCTGTGAACTACGAGTGATCAGAATGGTGTTACCTAGAGTTATCGTCGTTCCTTCACTAGTGGCGCGTTTAACAATATCGATATTCAGAGGAGGTGGTGTGGTATTTACACAACGAAGAACAATTGCAATGTGTAAATGTGAAACTTCAAAGTGTGAACATATTGAAACTAGACAGTTTTATATAAGATTGAAGGTGATCATATATGTGAGGGTCAGTCAAATATACTTGAAATCAAGGAATAGCATATGACCAAGCAGGACCATTGTGCAAAGGTGCACTGAAGCCCCCATTCATGGCATCAAAAAAAGTATTGTCTGGAATGTAACACACAACATAGACACAAAACATTTAATCCTGGATAGACCAATGGATTAACACCAAACTAGATTAAACCTAGATGGACATATTTATAGCCTTGGGTCAAAACCCACTCAATATTATCTTATTGGATCAAAGGGACTTGATATGCAAGTGGATATATTCTAACAGTGATATTTACAAAGATATGTCGAATTCGAGTACATAATCGAAACCAAAAGGCTAGAAGATCATAAATCTTATATGCAAGTATATGAGGTAACTGTCAACCAAGGTCTAGTGTTGAAAGGAAATACGATTTTAAGTTTTTTTTCCTATTGGAGGTCTGTAAAATGCATGTTGAGTGGGTGATTTTTGGATGCAAAATATAATTATGCACCCAACTATTGCTCACACTCAAGATTTAAGTAAACCTGCAAAGAGATAAAGTTGAAAATAATATAGAAAACAATAGTTTTTCCCTTCCAAGGAAATACGTTTTTTATGTATTTCAAGTATTTCGAAGTGCCCTCTTATATATAATGGTTTTGAATTCAAATTAAAGAAAATTTGAGCAATACTCACATCACTCACCAAAGGAAGAGTGGGATGGATCGAATAGTTCATCGATTTGACCATTTCAATCTCAACACTCTCTAAGGGAAGAGTAGGATCAATAAAAAAATTGCATTGACTCAACCACTTCATTAACTAATGGTTGAATGGATTGTTCGGAAACTAATGGGTTTTTCATGAGTAGAAGATCCTTGAGACAGAGACCACACTCTTTGTACCTCTAAAATAGCAAGGCACGGATGAGTAATATGATCTTCCTTGTAAAGATTACAAGGGAACTTTACGCGTATGTCATATTCATCTAAGTTTCTCAACAATATCAATTCTCTCAATGTAACTTGCATTGGTTAGTTGTTTTCCCTCAACATGACTTGCAGTGGTTGGTACTTTCCCCTAACATGCCTTGTAGTGGTTGGTTTCTTTCCCCACCATGACTTGTAGTGATTGGTTGCTTGTCTCTAGTATGAATTGCAATTATTAGTGACAACAAACCAATGCAATTTAAGCTGGGAATATTGATATTCTTGAGAAACCTAGACAAATATGACACAAGTTTAAGTCCCCTTGTAATATTTTCAATGACTTGTAGTGGTTGGTTTCTTGTCTCCAATATCACTTGTATTGATTGGTTACATGCCTCCTTGTCTTGGAATTTTCTTCTTATTCTTCTTCTTTATATTCTTTTATACTTTTGGTTACTAGAAGTTGGACTTTCACCATATGAGGTAGGAGGAGGAAAAGGTTTCACTGAAGAAGAAGAAAAAGAGTTGATATTAGTTTGAAGCTCTTGACATAAGGTGCTTACTTGAGAAGTATCAACAACTTTCGATATATTCAAAGTGAAAAACAACCAAACCAACAATCCCACAATATATCCAAGAAGATTGAAGGTGGCCATCAAGGGAGCACCAAAATTTTCAAAGAAAGGAAAAGCACAATAATCTCCTTGCACAAGGGTCTCTTGCTTGGTATCCTCAAGAAATTTAGCCATAACCTTTTATTCAAAAAGGAGGAACTCTCTTAGGCCTTCTATGGGGTCAAAAAATTACATTCAACACATGCATATAAAATACTCTCTAAGATGCAGCTAGCAAACTTACACTCCCAAGAATCAACCCAAGGTGGCTAAGTCCTTAATCCAATCAATGAAGAGTCGAACAAGGGCCTTCCATAGGTCAAATTGGGATGGTAAGGGCCCAAGTTTGAATAACAAAGGTCTGAGAGATAATTATGGTGACCCTCAAGAAACAATCACCTAAGGTACAAGCACCCTAAAAAAGATGGGCACCTTCCAAGGGAGTTGAGGTCGATGTTAATACTTTGTCTCAAGTACATTAAGCACTTCCCACTCACAGTCATCCAATGGGAAACCTAAATAAATGCCACTAAGGTTACCACTTCACAACATGCAGTCAAAGGAAACAATTATGAGCCAAGTTTATGCATATGGGCAAAGAACACATGACTATGTCCTAGGCCCGAAAACTCTAGAGAGATGGTAAACTCTACCAAAGCTCCCTTATACACATAGAAGAGATAATCTATATGTATTCTTATATTGACCTCGTGCTTGACACACATGTAAGGTGCTCTTTCTTGAAAAATTACTTCACTACTATTAGATTTATACCACTCATTTATGACTCAAGTTTCAATTTTTAAGGCCTTGGAGGATTGACTCTCTAAACTTTTCCCAATCCTTAAAAACTAGACTGTTGTAGGATTTCATCAAAGAAAAATAAGTCTAGTTCAGTTAAGGGTTGTTAGTTACTTGATAGAATATGGAAACGAAATTAGTGGCGAGTTTTGAAGACTTCTAGGAATAGTGAAATGAAAAAGACACTAACAAATTCAACAAAGAATGTATTCTTATGTTTCAAGAAACTGGGTGTTCCTTTATAAATTTGTGAATCAAACAAAATAAAGAGATCAATATCAAATAACCTACAAAAGTAGCTATTTTTATTTTCCAAGTTTATTTTAACAAACCAAAACTCTATTAGATTTTTATCATTCAAGCTAGCATTATATTAGGATCTTTAACTGAGAGAATAACAAGCACAACAATCAAACATAAGAGACAATGAACACAATGTTTTTCCTCGGGGAAACCATAAAGGAGAAAACCTCACAACTTCCTAAGAGATAGAATCAGAACCAAAAGTAAAACCCCAAAACAGTAAGATGATCTCCTGACAGCAATAGTCTCTCTCTCTCTCTTGTCCTAGCAACTTCTTCTCTCTCAGTTATGCGCTACAATTGAGTGTGAGTGTGTGTGATAAATAGAGAGGCTCACTCTCTATTTATACTAATTCCCAACTTGACAATAACTCACTAGGGACGACTTCACTAGGAGAGTCTAATAACCCTAGGGCCCCACAACTACGAGGACTTTAACCCTTGATCAATAGGAGGGTTACCCACAATGACTTGACATGACTTGTTTGCATTATAGAAACTCCCGATTAGAACATCGAGGCATGACATGACTCAATTACATTACAAACACTTCCCGGAATAAACATCGGGGTACAATACATAAGATATACAAGTGAATACATTCCGAAGTTACAATTACATCAACACTCCCTCTTAACTAAGAAGGTATTCTCTTGGCACAATTTATCAACACAAGTCTTCTTCTCTATATCATCTGAACCATCATCAAGTTCTCATCATCTTCATAATTAAGTCATCTTCTTCTTCAAGTCATCTTCATCACTGGATCTAGATCATCACTTGATCTGGATCATCTCTGGTTCTGGAACATCTCTGCTAGATCATCATCACAGGTGCTATCTCTTGATTCTTCTCGTCACAGGAAGTTCTACAGAGCCATCTCTTTTTCATGTTGGTTGTAGGCCTAACCTCCATGTAGGTCTTCTTCAGCATTTATATATGACCCTAAGTCAGAATGGCCCGCCCAGCACTTAGATCTGATCATGCGAGGAACACATCCAACATAAATGTCAAAAAGGCACACCCAACACTCACATCTAACCATGAGAGAAACCAATCCAGTCATCTATGTCATAAAGGCCCAGCACTCACATCTGACCATGAGAGGAACCAATCTAGAATTCATGTCAGAAAGGCTCTACACTTACATTTGACCATGCGAGGAACCAATCCAACATACATGTCAAAAGGATATGCACTTACATTCAACCATGCATGGAACCAATCCAACCTATATGTCGAAAGGGCTCGGCACTTACATCTGATCATGTAGGAACCAATCCCACAGTCACATCAGAATGGCTCTGCACTTATATCTAATCATGTAGGAACCAATCCTACAGTCACATCAGAATGGCCCTCAGTCCCAGACTGAGTATCCCTAGTAACTAACCAGGTGCCTCCATTCAAAGCATGTCATCCAGCACTTATAACTGATCATGTAGGAACCAATCCTACAGTCACATCAGAATGGCTCAACACTCATATCTGACATGGAAGGAACCAATCCTTTCACCATGATAGAATGGCTCAACCCTTACATCTAACCATGGAAGGAAACAATCCTCTCACCATGTTAGAATGGCTCACAGACTCATCACTTCCCCTTGGAGGGAACCTCGATCTAGAGAACACCAAGCTTCTCCCTGAAGTACTCAAACTTCACTCTGGCCAATGTCTTTGTCAACACGTCAGCTATATGTTCGTCCGTCGTAACATACCGGAGCTTCACTGCTCCTCTCTGGACCATATCCCTAATACATTGATACTTGATCTCGATATGCTTCGACTTGTCATGGAACATCGGGTTCTATGACAACTTCACACAACTCTAGTTGTCGCAATATATACAAGTAGCATCTAACTAGAGATCAAATAAATCAGACAGTAGCTTCCTCGGCCATACTGCCTCACAACTAGTTGAACAAGTTGCGACATACTCTGCTTCAGCTGTACTCAATGCCACACAGGATTGCTTCCTGCTAAACCAAGAGATCACACCTGATCCCATACTGAAGCAACACCCTAAAGTGCTCTTCCTATCGATGGCACTGCCTGCCCAGTCTGAATCAACATAACCCTCCAAGTTAATCTTCTAATTCGCCTCATACTTGAGACCATAATCAACTCTACCCCTCAGGTACCTCAGAATATGCTTTGCAGCAATCAAGTGAACATGTCTCGGATCTGTCAGGAACTGGCTCAAGGTGTTCACAGCAAAGCAAATATATGGTCTTGTGTTCGTCAGGTACATCAAGGACCCAATCATCTGACGATACATCGTAGCATCAACCGCTTCTGATGAAGCATCACTCAATAGCTTCAGGTTTGATGCCATAGGTGTGGTCATGGCCTTGCAATCCATCATCCCAATCCTCTTCAGGATCTCTACTGCATACTTCCCTTGTCCGAGGAATATTCCGTCCACATTCTGCCACACCTCCATGCCTAGAAAATAGTGCATCATACCCAAGTCCTTCATTTTGAACTCGGTAGTAAGCTTCCTCTTCATATCAGCAATCAACCCATCCATACCTGTTAGAAACAAATCATCTACATACAGTAGGAGTATCACTGGGTTACCATCTTCAACCTTGTAGTAAAGGTTGGAATCTGTTTTACTTTTGGTAAAGCCTAAACTGGATAGAAAGCCATCAATTCTACCGTACAATGTCCTGGGTGCCTGTTTCAAACCGTATAGGGCTTTCTTCAATCTACAAACATGGGACTCCCTGTTATGTGTCTCAAAACCAAGTGGCTGCTCTACATACACGTCCTCTTCCACTACACCATTCAAGAAAGAAGTCTTAACATCCATCTGGTGTATCTTCCATTTCATCACTGTAGCTAGAGCAAGTACTGATCTAACTGAAGTGTATCTGGCTACAAGTGCAAAAATTTCTTCATAATCTACTCCTTCTTTCTAGGAGAAGCCATGAGCCACAAATCTTGCTTTATATTTTCTATGTTGCCATCTGCAGCATGCTTGATCTTGTATATCCATTTGTAAGTTACAACAGACTTCCCTTCTGGTCTTGGGACAACATCCCAAACATCATTCTTCATGATCAATTGATACTCTTCGATCATAGCATCCTTCCATTCTTTCATTTCTGTCGCTTCTTCATAGTTGGAAGGTTCTTTATCGATGAAGTCACATAATAAAGCTACATACCCAGAGTAGGACCTGGTCCTCTTTCTTTCTCTGTGATTCTCTTCTGGAGCCCCATATCTTTCTGCACCTTGGATAGCTTCTCGTACCCAAGCAGGTTTCCTCTTATGAGGATTCTTCACCTGAGGTGGATCTACATGTTCTTGAGGTTCTTCTAATTCTTGATCTTCTTCTTGAAATTCTTTGTTCATGGTTGTCTCATGAATTCTGGGTGCTTCTGCTTCTTCAAGTTCTTCAGCAGGTCTCTTTCTGGATTTGGTGTAAGCTGAGTCTTCGTCAAATGTTACATCCCTGCTGATGTCGATCTTCTTGAATCCTGGGAAGTATATTCTGTAAGCCTTCGAGCTTTCAGAGCATCCCACAAATATACCCTTCTTTCCTTCAGGATCTAACTTTGTCCTCTTTTCTTTCGAAATGTGTATGTACACTGGACAGCAGAATATTCTGAGATGGATGACTTCTGTTTTCTTGCCGAAAAAGACTTCTTCTGGTGTCTTGTTCTCGAGTACTCTGTGTGGAGTATGGTTCTCTACATACACTGTTGTTCTGGCAGCTTCTGCCCATAGATGCATGGGAAGATCTTGATCATGAATCATTGCTCTTGCAGCTTCCATGATCGTTCTATTCTTCCTTTCTGCAACCCCATTCTGTTGTGGATTATATGGAGTGGATAACTCCCTCTTAATCCCTGAATCTTTGCATAACTCTTTGAATTCATTTGATGTGAATTCTTCGCCATTATTTGATCGAAAGGTTTTGATCTTCTTTTTTGTGTGGTTCTCAATCAAGGCTTTGAATTCCTTGAACTTGCTGAAAACTTCATCTTTGTTCTTCAAAAAGTATATCCATGTCTTCGTAGAAAAATTATCAATAAAAGAAACATAGTATACATACCCGCTTAAAGAACTGGATGACATTGGACCGCATACATCAGAGTGAATGATTTCCAAGATTCCTTTTGCTTTGCTTTCACTACTTGGAAATGTCTTCTTTGTGTTCTTTCCTTTCACACATCCTTTGCAAACTCCTTCATGTTTTGACTGCATTTCTAGAAGTCCTTCAACAGCTTTGCTTGCAAGGGGTAGTGCTCTGTAGTGTACATGTGCAAGCCTTCTGTACATGTGCAAGCCTTCTATGCCAAAGTTCATTTGGCTCTACTGAGTCATGAACCAAAACTTGTTCTGGTTGGCCCTTCAATTTGTATAATCCTCCTTCTTGTTCTCCAATTACTATTGCATCGTCAATAGTCTTTTCTCTTGGCCACATGAGGACTTGGCAATCTACAAATGCAACCCTCATGCATTTTGCATCCAGTGCCGATATGGAGAGAAGATTCTTCTTTAGTCTTGGTACAAACAAGACATCCTTCATTTTCATAGACTTTCCAGAGTCTAGCTTGTAGGAGGATTCACCACTACCTTTTATGGGATATTGGTAGTCATCCCCAAGTTTCACCTTATGGGGTGAATTATGTTCAGATAGTTTCTCAAAGGATTCCTTCAATACTGTCATGTGCTTGAAAACCCAACTGTCAATAAGCCAATCTTTGCTTCCATGTGTGACAGTTCCCGTGAGAGCGGAGATCAGAACATATTCTTCATCACTTGAAGAGTCTTCACTTTCTTGTTTTACTCTCTTTCTGGGAGGATCATCATCCTTAGCAGTGTGAGCATGATGTCTTCTTTTGGAGTTCTTCTTCTTCTTAGATCCATTCTTATTCATGGGACAATTTCTAGCAAAGTGTCCTCTTTCATCGCATGTATAGCATCTGAGTTTGGATAGATCCTTGTTTGTTCTTACACAATTGTCTTTCTAATGAGGATGCTTACCTTGGTAATGATGATTTTCCCTTCTGCCTTTCTTGGAGTGTACTATGAGAGCTTGATCTTCATTTCCCATCTTTTCTTCTCGAGCTACTGTTAGAGCTTCTTCTTGTGAACATTCTTCCCACAGTCTACTGAACTTGATTAGCTTATTTCTAGCACAGATTCCTTAGATGAAAGAATCCCATGATCTAGGGAGACCATTCAAGGTTGTCATCACAATTTCTGCATTCTCCACTTCTTCATCCACTGCTTCAAGTTGTTCTTTGATTTGGGAGACCCTTGTAAAGTATGACTGTATGGTCTCCTCATTATGGATCTTTACATTCTTCAACCGCACTAGTACAAGTGATCAATTTTGCCACGGCAAAAATGTGGCAATATCCACGGAAAAGCGTGGATATTGCCACGTCTAAGTGTTTTTTTTCCCATGGCACTCATTTCATCGCAATAGCGACGACCCGTTAATTGCGTGGCAAGAGCGACGGGAATACGTCGCAATTGCGACGGACCTTCCTAGAATGAAAAAGCCCAACCCCCAATACCTGCGACGGTACGACGTCGCTATATCGACGAAAATACATCGCTAAATCGACGAGTAAGCGTCGCTATATCGACGAATAAGCGTCGCAAAGTTCCACGAGTAAGCGTCGCAAAGTTCCACGAGTAAGCGTCACTATATCGACGAGTAAGCGTCGCAAAGTTCCACGGCAAGCCGTCGATATAGCGACGCTATCTATAGTTTTTAAAAAAATATATATGGTCATAAGTGGTTAGGGTCACAGACAATATTGCCAGTTTCATTTAGACATCTTATTTTGCCAGAGAAATACCCACCTCCAACTGAGTTGCTAGACTTGCAGCCACTTCCTGTGTCTGCGTTAAGAAATCCCTCATATGAAGCACTTTATCAACAGTTTAGACACTTCAATCCTATTCAAACTAGGGTATTTACTGTGCTTTATAACTCAGATGATAATGTTTTAGTTGCAGCACCTACTGGTAGCGATAAGACTATCTGTGCTGAGTTTGCTTTACTACGATTGCATCAAAAAGGCACAGACAGTGTATTTCGATGTGTCTATATTGCTCCTATAGAAGCTCTTGCCAAAGAGCGATATCGGGATTGGGAGCAGAAATTTGGCAAAGGATTGGAACTGAAAGTAGTTGAGCTGACAGGTGAATCTGCAACTGATTTGAAGCTCCTTGAAAAGGGCCAGATAATAATAAGCACACCAGAGAAATGGGATGCTTTGTCTCGGAGATGGAAACAGCGCAAACTGGCTTGAAAGGGAATGGTTCTATCGACGTTTATAGATGGGCAATAACAGTCAGTAATAATCTATAATCCATCCATATCACTAAGTCTCTATTAAAGACGTGGGCTTATTTATTATATTTCAGGGCAAGAGATTACTGTGGGCAGTGCTTGAGGTGAGGGGCAGCAAATCCTTTCCCCATTTGTGGCATGGAATCTTATTATAATCGTGGGCATCATTACTATTGAAGAGAGAGAGACCCATCTCTTCATTGGGGGCAGCAGCGTAACCTTCCTTGAGGGCTCATCAAATCTGGGCAGCAATCTTCTTTAACACTACTGTGGTCATTAATTGGAGCAGCGTTATCTCTTACAAAATCATGATCTTTGCCTGAGCAGCTCATGATCTTTACCTGAGCAGCGACCTATCTTAACCAGATCGTGACCCTTCTTGAGAAGCCAAGTTATTCAGTAAATGTTGTGTGACCAATCGTACAGGCTGCCAAGAATTGCAGAAGTCGTGCTCTCCTGGGAGCAGCCAGATACAGGAGAGGTGAGGGGCTGACACTATGCTTAGAAGGCCCACCGCAGGTTTATTAATAAGGTTAACCTTATCCTAACCACCAACTTACACCATCCATTAGGTAATTATTGTAGCTCTGTGAAAGAGTATCGAAAGAGCTGACAGCAATTTCAATGACAGGCATCTAGAACTGAAAATACACCTCCAAAATGGATATAGTCCTTCCTATAAGTGATTTGATAAAGCTTGCTCCTTGACATGTACTGTGATTGAAAACAAGATTATAGAAATGGAGCTGAGTATGTCCAGTCAATAACATCTTGCACAAGACTGCTCTTCAAGGCACCATTAAAGCCTGTGAAAGACATTTACCAATACACAATTCAAGTACATCACACTCACCAGATAAACAACGCAAACAAATACATACAGAAAATGTTAATGCAGAGACAGAACAACATGTATTCATATTAGCAGTGCAACAAGCTGGGTCAATCACCACCAACAAATAGTCCACACCCCAGCTTGTTAAAAAAATTCTATGACTTCTTTCATAGCCAAAGAGCCGCATGCTGATCCACAAGCATGCAAGCAACAATAGAATTAGCAAAAGTAAAATTCAGTAACACTGTCTTCATCTCCATAGCAAATTTGTTTCTTTCAAATCAGTACACTCTTAGCTATTTGAAACAGAAATAGTACCAAATCCTAACTAAAAGGCTACTTCTCACCTCAGGTACAAAGAGTGCACTTCTTAATCCAATTGCATTTTCAATAGCTGTTTGAATATCTTTACCCGTCAGACCATCACAGGGATCAACATCCTGTCACAGAGTGATAAGTGTGTTAAATTGTTACTCTGTTGATTCGTTAAGCAAAGTCTTGCAGTCACAAAG
>LPNX010456785.1:210195-259918 GCA_001517045.1 Pseudotsuga menziesii | reverse complement strand
GGGGGAGAAATAGAGAGACAATGATGTAGGGAGTGATAATGAGGGAGGTTTAAAGAAGGTGGAGAGAGATTCTGAGAGATGGGGAGTGAGGGAGGGACATAAATAGAAATAGAGATAGAGAGAGGGGGGGGCGAGGGGCGAAGACACACACACATACACATAGAGAAAGAGAGAGATGGAAATACAAAGGAAGGAGCACTATTGAATAAGTTGTATAGGGATAGTGAATAAGGCACATGCATAGGCATAGATGCGAAAAATATTATTTAGGGATCGAGTCCTAGATTTTCTCCCTTGACCATGTTGAGGCCTTAATACCCATATATAGTGCTCAAAACCTATTAAAGGAGTGTGCATATTTTCTTGGAGACCAAGAATACCTTGACTAGGTCATGTGTGGTTCTTCAAGGAATTGTTCATTAACACAGGTTCCTCAAATATTCCATTATGGCCTAAGGAACGATCATATTCCCTCAATCATGTTTTATACATCCCATACTTGCTCCTCAAAACCACCTAATTCCACTAACATCCATATTCATAGTCCAAATATACCTATGGGATTCCATGTATGATTTTTTAAGGCATCCTACTTATCCCTAGATTCCTATAATATTTAGTTAGGGCCTAAGGCCATAGTTTCCTCCCCTTACAATTTCCATGTCCTTGAGATTGATACCTAGTGCTCAACAAATGATGATGGCATCCATATCCCCATTAATTTTGAAAGGATTCACTTTCGACGTCATGTGTGGTGGTTGGAGGCATCAATTTTGTCCCTAAATGGTTAACAAATTCCTTTAAGGCCTAAGGACCAAGTGTTTCCCCCAACCCATGTCAAGGGACCTAATATCTGTACTTAGTGCTAAAAATGTTCTAGTGGCACTAGTATCCCCATTTTAAGGTAAATTATACCATGGAGGGCTCTATTGAGATTTTTCAACACATCATTATTGGCTCTAGATGGCTAGAAGCATATTCTAGGGGCTAAGGCCTAGGTTTCCTCCCCTTACAATGCCTAAGGTCCTAAGACACATACATAGTACTTAGAAACCACTAATAGTTCCCATATCCTCATTCAAAACAAAACTATCAACTTGAGAGGTCATATATGGTGATTCAAGGTGTTGTTCATGGGCCTTGAGCCCTAAAAGTTGGTTTACAACCTAAAATTAAAGCTTTATGTGCCAACCATTATTAAAACCTTATACTCCATATCTAATGCTAAGAAAATCCTAATCATGGCCATATCCCAACTTAAAGGTTGAGGATACCCTTAAGAGACCATGTGTGTTTGTTTGAGGTGTTGTTCTTTTCCCTATATGTCTATAAGATTCCTTTCGGGCCTAAGGACTAGGTTTTCTCCCTTAACCATGTCTGCGAATATGTTTCTAGTTCTAATAGAATTCTAATGCACTACATATTCTATCTTAGATGCAAAATATCACATATGGAGGTCCTATGTGCAGGTTCAATGCCTTGTTCATGGACCTCAAGCCTTAAAAACTACCTTAAGGGCATAATTCTTGTGTTTCCTTCACCAAGCATGGTCAAGGGACTATGACCCATACTTAGTTCTTAAAGCCTCCTAATGATGTCCATATTACAACACAAAGAAAATTATGCTCTTAGGAGGTAACGAATGGTTGTTTGTGATGTTGTTCTTGATAATGCTAAAATACTACTATAGGTCCTAAGTATTGATGATGCAAACTATTGTTTTTATTCATTTCCTTAGTCATGCACAAAAACTAATTTTTTTGGTTCTCCATAACGTGTGCACGTTTTTCTTATCTAAAATGCATGCACGTTTTGATTCTCCAAAACATGTGCGTGCTTTTATTCTCCATAACATGTGCATGTTTTTTTTTTATCTATCGTGAGTGTGTTTCCTAAGAATAATATTGCATAAAAAAGGTACCTCATCTTCTTGCACACACCGATATCTTTTTTTTATATTATTTTAAGAGAAAATTTTGTTTCCATCCAATAAAATATTGTAAGGAAAATTCCATATTCTAATAGTAGGTAGGTACATGCAAGATTACTTACAGTGTTTGAGAAACTTAGAGAGCCTAAATTTAAATACATAGCCACATGATTTGTTGGTACCAATGTGGAAAATGTTCAAGATATAATGTGTCGAAATATTTGTATTTTATCCACAATAAAAATAGATTCAATATATAATTAAAAGCAACAATATCATATTAATGTTTATTTCCCTCCTAAAATTTATATTGTTGATTCTATGATAGAAAATATCATGGTGATATTGTTTTTCTCTCCAAGGGTGGCACATTATACTCCACTTGTGAGTTAGGTAGAGCATTAGGTAGAGCCTCCATGGTATTTTCCTTGAGGAATCATGTGTGGATACCTATACTTGGAATAAATTTTGTTCTTTATAGCTATTCTCTCTAGAATATTTTCATCACAATTATAGGAAAGACCAAGGCACTAACATTCTTCCATGGAATACGATGTCAACTTTTCAATTTGTAAGGGTGGTGTGGAAGAATTATTAGAGGTACTAGCCATGGGAGACCCCATGCAAGTGTGTAATGAACAGAATTCGGGTTGAGAATTGTTCACCATTTCATATTTTGTAACTCTATCACATGCTTCCAACCAAATGTAGGGCCAATGAATAATGACATGAGAATTAATCTCCTCCTTGTGGCCATTGTTGAATAATTCAAGTAGAAAAGAATCAAATAAACCCTCTATGAGGATTTTCAATTGATCAAAGGATATAATATATTCCATATTTATGACACTCCAATATAATTTTGTGAAGCTTCAAAGGAAGTGAATGTCATGGCCAAAATGATCATGAAATATATTCACCAATTGGATCCAAGGGACATAACAATGATAACATTTTTTATACCATTTCCATCACTTCCAAAGTTCTAAGTATAAATATAGAATCCAGTTTTTAACTTCTAAAGTTTATGTTTAATGTCATGGAGATAAAAATAATGTTCCATTTGTGCAACCCAACTCGAGGGTTCAAATTCATCAAATTTGTAGATGTCAATATTTAATAAGCAAGTCCATGAATTTGTATCCTAAAAGGAGAAAGGTTAGGTTTCTAGGAAGAGAGTGTGAAATCCTTCTTCTTTTGGTAGTTTTTCTTATATCTTATTATCTTAGTTAGGATATTTATCTGAAATAATAAAAAGTACAACAATATGTATAAGGTAGAATAGATACACAAGACACAAATATTTTCATCGGGGAAACCATGAAGGAGAAAACCCTGCAAACTTCCTCGAAATGGTACAGTCACAAAGACTATGTCATAATATTAATAGTCCCAGTAATAAGAATTCTCCATCAAATAACTATCTCTCCTCCTTGTCTTTCTCTCTTTCTCATGCGAACTTGAGTGAGTGTGAGGTGTGTATAAATGAGGGAGGATGCCTCCCTATTTATACTAATCAAGTCAATGACCTATTACATGACTGAGTTTGATATCTTACCCTATTAGGGCTGACTTCTCCTAAAGAGAGTCCAAAAATAGATTACATGATGTTTCACTAGGGACTATTTCCCCAACTTACAATGAGAGTTGTGCCTCAAGGTCAATACACAATAATGACATCCATAAAGTAGGAAAACAGATCTCTGATTGGGTTAGAGCACCATAGAATGATAATATGCATCAGAATATATTTCAAAGTTACAAATACGTCAACACTCCCTCGTAGGCTAGGACGGTATTCTATCTCATCCACATTCATCAACACATCTGGTTGAGTCATCATCAAAAAATCATCATCATATCTGCTGACATCATCGTATCCTTATCGATCATCAAATGGTACTATCTGGAATTGAAAGTTTCTACATAGCCAGCCCTTTTTCATGTTGGGTGTAGGCTTATTCCTCATATGTCTTCATCACATATGTGAGCAAGAAATGTGTAGGACTATCTAGGACCTTATTTACATTGCCAAAACAATAACCTACGTCTCCTACCTTTATCTCGTATATCTAGATAATTTCCTTTGTCCTGCTAAAAAAAAACACATAGAGCACTCAGAGCACAACCCAGATGCATACCACCTGTGTTCTATCATCATAGTATCATCAAGATAACCTGTAATATCCACTATGTAAGAATCACCTAGGAGAACTCCAAGTGCATTATGTCTCTTTGCGGTCAACCTGCATTCTACCAGCATAAAAGAACTGCAAAGGTGCATCTCAAGTGCTTGTGACCTTATCATCTCCAACATGGGAAAACACACATATATAAATATATCTGTAAGGACTAATTATGACCTAACAAACTGTTAAAGCAAGGATTTTATGTTCCCGGTCAACCTCAAGGACTTCTTGCATATAAACAACTTACACCTGTGATCTTTTTTTCTTAGACAACCTTTTGGGCATATTACATCCGAGTACCTTTTGTACCATGCGAGGGATCATTTTTACACTAAAAAACCCATATGACTTATTACATCCAAATAAGTTATGTACCACTCCAGAGCTCATATTTACATTCGGATAACATGTCTCATGACTGATTAGGTATGAGTAACCTAAGTTCCAAATCAGAGCTCGTATTTACACTCAGACAACCTACATGACTGATTACGCTCGAGCAACCTACTACACCAGGGCATTTTTCACTCAAAAAACCAGGCTGATTTCCCATGTGAGTTATCATGTATCTGTGTCTTCTGGTCTCTCAATATTTCTAGCATAGAAACATATCAGGACTAATTCCATCCAAGGATAACCTGTGAGCTTCACTAGTACTTATTACATCCAAGGACAAACTACATGATTGATTACGTCTGAGAAACCTATTATCTTCACCAGAATTTTATGCTCAAACAACCTATATCTCTATCTATGTTATAACTCATTACTCCCTCTTTCGATGGATATCATTCTATATCACACTAAGTCTTTCTCTAAAGTACTTGAACTTCACTATGGCCAGAGGCTTAGTTAACACATCAGTTATCTGCTCGTTCATTGCTATGTATTGGAGCTTCACTGCTCCTCTCTATGTGCTTCTACTTTTCATGGAGAAAAGGGTTCTTTGACAACTTCATGCAACTTTGACTGCCACAAAATATACAAGTCACATCTAACTGGAGATCAAACAAATCAGATAGTAGCTTCCACAGCCACACTACCTCACAACTAGCTGAGAAAGTGGCAACATACTATGCCTCGGTTGTACTTAGCGCCATGCATGACTGCTTCCTACTAAACCAGGAGATCATGCGAGATCCCAAACTAAAGCAACAACCCGAAGTGGTCCTCCTATCAGTGGTGCTACCCACCCAATTTGAATCAACATAACCGTGTAGGTTAATATTTTGTTCAGCATCATAATTGAGCCCATAATCCACTGTACCTTTTAGGTACCTCAATACATGTTTTGTAGATATCAGGTAAACATGTCTCAAATCCATCAAGAACTGGCTCAGGGTTTTCACAACAAAGCATATGTTGGGTCTTGTATTCATCAAATACATCAATGATCCAATCATATAACGATACATTGTGGCATCAACTAACTCTGATGAAGAATCACATAGAAGATTGAAGTGTGATGCCATAGGTGTGGCTATCACCTTGTAGTCCATCATTCCGCCCCCCTTCAGAATCTCCATTATATACTTTCCTTGACCAAGGAAAATTCCATTTGCACTCTGCCACACCTTCATGCCTAAGAAGTAGTGCATCATCCCTAGGTCTTTCATTTTGAACTTTGTAGCAAGTCTCCTCCTTGCATATTTAATGAGTTCATCCTCGTTTTTTAGAAACAAATCATTGACATATAGAAGGAAAATCACTGGTCTTTCGCCTTCAACCTTGAAGTAAAGGTTGGAATCCTCTTTACTCTTGGTAAGTCCTTGGCTCATCAAGAAGCTATCCATGATGTTGTACCATGTCCTTGGTTCCTATTTCAATCCATACAATGTCTTCTTCAATTTTTATACATGAGTATGCTTGTCATGTGTCTCGAATCCTAGTGGTTGTTCCACGTACACTTCCTCCTTGACTACACCATTCAAGAATTCTGTCTTGACATCCTTATGGAAAAGAACCTAACATCATTAAAATTTATTAAGATATTTTATCTTCTGACAACACCACACTCACAACCCTACAACAATAGTTGGTTAATCCAAGGATGAGCTAGCCACATTAGTGAGCAATGTCTCCCACCATATGGAATCAATACTTTCAGATACAAGGTACTTTGTGATGTGGCCCCACTTGAAGTTTGCGGTGTTCATTTAGGATAACCATATATGTGGAAGCATCATGTTGTATATGAATCACAACCTTGTAGTTTCATTGTCACTTTGGGAGGACAACTCTATTGGATACTAGAGACAGTTGCACCTGCCACACTCTTGCAAGGAAAGAAGATAATATCCAACACCGATAAATTCTCCCATTTCACAATTTCCTCTAAAGGAGAAATCTTATCGTAGATATCTCCACACCATCTGCACATGGTCCCTCTACTCATTGTAAATAAGAACACAAATTTAGTGTCCTCTCATCCATTTCAATACCTCCACAATACACAACCACGCATTCAAAGTGCTCGTCCAGAAAGAAATCATATAGAATGCTTCAAAAAAGGATAACACAACAACTAGAATCATTGAGCAACTCTAGTTCATGCATCAACAACAATTACAACCCTCTTGGGATGTCAAAGAAAAGAAGTCTTTTCATTTCAGTGAATGTCGCACCAAAATATCAAATCAACACAAAGTACGAGATATGATACAATATTTTATGCAAAGGAGACCATTGCTTTTTAAGGGGGGAGGATTGATCCAAATGGATATCAATGGACAGCCACCTATTCCAGTGGCTCAAAACAATTGTCCATTTTGGCAGTTTCCTAGTTATTTTTCTATGGCTTTTTGGGTCCTAAACTTCTGGGTCCATTTTGAGGACTTGAACGACGTTTTTTGGTGATTCTGGGGGCCCTATATAATCCCACGAAATGAATTTGGCCCCATTTGAAATATGTAAATATCTTATATACATTTCCAATGGGCTATTGAGCACCCAAATCAGACATTGTATGCAAAATTTATGACCCTGGGAAATTGACTATTCCACTAACCACCCTGGGGCCACAAACTTTATGACGGTTCACCTTCTAGGGATTTTGTAAATGTTTAGGGTTCTCCCCCTCATGATCATTATAAATAGGCCCCTTTGACCTCAATTTGTATTCACATTATCACAGATGAGCGTAGCATCCACATCTCTTCTCATAGATAACTACCACCATTCTAGTTGTTATATTTATAGTCTATTGTATTTAATAGAATATGTGTTTACTATATCTCTGTTTTCATTACAATATGCCTATTTTTATGATTCTATATATATTATTTCATTTCGTTCACATGTAAATATGGATCAATGGTATCAGAGCAATATACTTTTCGATTGTTTCTCAATGCATGTCATTGACGAGGTTAGGGTATATAGAGTTAGGTATCTAACAAGTTTCACTTGGGGAATATCACTCTCGCCACCCCAAACAGCCTCCCATGGTGGAATAAAAGTGAGAAAATGGAGTAGGATATCCTATCAACATGTTTCTCAAGGAATACCTCATGTGATAGAGGAATTACATGATGGATAATTTCTCCTAGATCGTTCAACGACTGTTGGTAGCAGCAGCTACACCTTCAACGAGAATTCGTTTCAGATATGTAACTCTATTCTAGGTACAAGTTAACTATGATATTACTTTATTTGAATTCCAAATCAATGTTGATGCCCCAAATAAGTGGTTGAATGTTCTAGAAGGGTATTTATTTGTACACAATTTTTTTGACAAAGGAAAGATCACCTTTACACTCCTCAAGGTCATCCCCCATGTCAAAATTTTGGTGGGATATTTATTGTGAGAAAAACTCATTAGACGAGTCTACAATGTTTGAGGCCAATCCCATTTAGTCATCTTTCATAGATATCATCAAGGAACAATATTACCCTATGGTATACTATGATGACCAGTACACAAGATGGAGCATTATGCATCACAAGAGGGACTAGACGGTGTTGGATTACACCAACAAATTTCATACCTTGTGCTGAGACATGGGTATAAAGGACTCTTAGAAACACCTAGTATTGAAATATAGCAATGGACTACATCAGTACATACAGATAGAGATGGAATTCTTGGACATCTCTTCACTCAGATTTTCCTATTTTTTTGCTGTCAAAATCGAGCATAAATTTCAGCAAAAGATCAAGTGAGACTTTGGACCAAAAGATCCATTGTAGAAGAAAGGAAAGGGAAACCCTAGCCCGTGGAACATGGGATAAGGAAAGTAAAACCAGGCCCTTCATAGGGAAAATAATGGTAATGGAAATATAGATAAGTACACCATAAAGTGGTGTGATTTCCACAAAATCCCTTGGCACAACGCTAATGAATGTTTCTGAAAGCAGTCATTGGTGGCCGATATCAAAGCTTTACAATCATATCTTGATTCTAATTTAGAACCCAATTTCACGACTATGGACCAGGGGAAGTTGATCATTGATGCAGAACCTAGTGTCATTGTTGCTACCATGCAAATTCAACCAGAAGAGCCTGAATATTCACATTCATAGGAACGTCTCTTCTAGTCACATATGTGGGTGAAGGGAATCCCCTTACATTTTTTGCTTAACAATGGAAGCCAAAATAACCTAATATCAATAGAAGTTATCAAGAGATTGGAGCTTTATACAACAACACAATGAGAACCCTACAATATCATTTGGCTAAGACAAGGACGAGGTATACCTATTATTAAACAATGCCTCCTACCATATGGCATCAAGACTTTCAAAGACGAGGTATTGTGTTATGTGACCCCACTTGAAGTCTGTGATGTTGTTTAGGAACACCATATATGTGGAAGCATCATGTTGTATATGAGTCACTGTTAGAATTTAATCGACTTGGTACCATGTTCATATACCTTAGGCACATTTCATTTGCATCTATGCAGTGATTCTATGGTTAAGACTTAGGGAAATTGGTCATTTATTGATAGTTGAGGCGCTCCTGGTTGATCATTCTACATAGTTGAGGCACTCCAAGTTTATCATTTTGACAACCTAGGAACCCACATTTATTACATTCAATCATCATTCACTCCGCAATCCCTAATTTCAAGGAATTTGTTTGACTTGAGGCGCTAGTGCATGATTTAGGTGGTTTTTGGCATTCCTTGGTAATTTATTACCTCCTTGGGCCACTCCTGTTCATCCATGTGCTCACCCATGCCTAGAATACCTCCATTTATGTTCCATCATGCCTTTCCCATGTTCACACATTCATTTGTGACCGTTTGGGATGATTAGGAAGCTCATTGGTACACCTAAGGGGGCTTGAGGATCAAATCGTGAGTTGGAACTTGTATGCATCCAGATGGCCTCCAAGGCCTCATGATTTATCCATATTGTAATATATATCTAATCTAGACATAGTTACATGTTGGACAGTCATAATAATATATGTTATTTACCTCATGTGCATATGCAATTTTCACTCTTTTAGTTATTTTATGCATGTTTTGTGAACAATATCGAATTGTGAGAGTTTCCTTAGATCCTTTATCCAGTTGTGAATCAATTTGTAGATGGTATCAAAGATATTTGGAGCTTCAAATCAAATCCATAGTGTTTGAGTTGTTGTTTGAGATATTTTCCAGATAGATTCAAGTGTTTTCATTGCAGGTATAATCATCAATTTGTCACCAAGAGTGCAAGAAGAAATGGAGCAGACCCATATTTTGTTGACCCCATTTAACTATTTCATATGGAAGGAGAAAATTTTGATTTAGATAAGGTTGAAAGTCCTGTACAATGTCACCATGGGGACATAGTCGAACCAAACTCTGTTGTTGAGAAATCAAAGTTCTTCAATAGGCTTGATGAATCCTTTAGAATGCTTTGTCTCAACATTTCGAGAGACTTGCCCTTTCATGTGGAAATTCTATCAATTCCCAATGAATTATGGATCAATATTGAGGCATTGTTTGGGAATACTAATGAAATGAGAGGTCACCATCTCGAAAATGAGCTCATCTCCTTGAGTCCATCTCATTTTGAGACAATACAAGACTTCTTCACCAAGTTCAAATCATTGGTTCTTCAGCTCAAGCAATGTGGCATAAAAAATTAGGATGATCAGCTCATACTTTCCATATTTATTAATCTAGGGCTAAAGTAGTTTGTGTTTTTAATCACATTTAACTCTATCAATCTCACGGCTCAAAACTAACAAATTCCATCACTAGCTAACTTCATGGAGTCACTAACTCAAGATCAAGATAAGTTAGTGCAGATGGGTACCATCAAATATAGTAAATATCAAGTGCTTTTTGCAGGGGCTTCAAATACATCCAAAGGCCAGAAGAAATATAAGGATTCAAGGAAGCAAGACAAGAAGAATACAAAAAGACCCAAATCTTCACATGGGGGTTCAAATCCTTGCAATGACAAGGACAAGAAGAAGTGGGAGAAGACCAAATGCACCTAATGCCATAAGGGATGGTATCCAGAGAGTGCATGTATGAATAATACCATTTACATGATGGCACAACTGCTTGATAAGAACAACATCCCAATGCATGAGGGCACAAGGAAGAAGGATGGAGGTTCAGGCTTAAACAACAAAGAGGGGCACCATCCTTTGGTTGTTGGTTCTTTAGATTCTTCTTCCTTCATCATTGATTCGGGAGGTTCAAGGCACTTTTCCTTTGTAAAATATTTATTCTCATACATGTATTCTAACAGTGGTCCAACTATTCAAATGGGTGATGATTTAGAGATCCAAGCCAAAGGGATTGGCAAGATCAATCTTGAAGATGGGTATTTCAATAATGTATTTTTTGTACCAGACTTGGAACCACATGTAATGTCAGTGTACAAAATGACTCAGATTGGTGAAGCCAAGAGAGTAACATTTACTCCATACATAGTGGAGATAGTTTAAATCTCTACCAATAAGGTGGTGGCATTGGGGTTTGCTGATCATCAAGAAAGAATGTACAAGTTCTCTCATTTCCCTCCCTAATCCAAAGGGAATGCACTCCTGACTCATGCCAATGAGACAAGAATTTTTTTTCATGAGAGGTTCATCCATTTAAACTACATATTCCACTAGGAACTGAGCAAAGAAGGCATGGTGGAAGGGATTCGTTCTATCAATATCTAATGTCGCATCCATAGGATGTGTGGTGGGAAAGCATCTAGAGCGCAGATATGAGAAAGGGAAAGCAAGGAGGGATACTCAATTACTTGGTTTGGTTCATTCAGAACTCATTTCTCCTCTTCCCACACCCTAATATGGAGGATCAAGGTATGTGTTTACCTTCATATATGATTTCTCAAAGTTTTCTTGGGTTTACTTTCTCAAACTCAAATCTGAATTCTTTGAGACTATTTAAGGTTTGGAAATCCCTAGCTGAGAATGATTATTGGAACAATATCAAATTCCTTAGGACTGGAAATGGAAAGGATTATGTGAACAAGAGTTTGCATCATCTCTATGAATAATGTGGCATCCAAATGCAGCATTTGGTCCCCTACACACCACAACAAAATGGTGTGTCAGAGTGCAAAAACAAGGCTCTGAAGGAGATGGCAACCTGTATGATTGAAGCAAAGGATTTGAATCCTAAGATATGGTTTGAAGACATAAATTGTACTGCATACATCCAAAACAGATCTCCTCACAAATATTTGGATGGAAAAACACCATATGACTCTTGGATGGGTCACAAGCCATGTGTTTCTCATTTCAAGGTTTTTGGCTCAAAGGCTTGGGCTAGGATTCCTCCAGAGAAGATAAAGGCCTTGAAACTTGAAATAAAGGAGTGCATAATGGTTGAATATGATGAATATTCAAAAGGATACAATCTCTTTTATCCCTCATCTCATAATACATTCATAGAAAGGAGTTTACAGTTCGAAGAGGAAGTCATGCCAGAGATCGAACTAGCACCGCGGGAATGCTCACATCCTCCACTATAAGATGATGTAAGTGATGAATTTTTCTGTGATATTTATTATTTTGATATTGCTGAAGATGAATATGAATATCATGTCTCACCCATTCATCCCAAATGGATTGAGAAAACCATTGAAGCAACTAGGGATTTGTATGGAAATCCATTAGATCCTAGGAAGACTAGATCACAATTTCACACTTCTTTCTCTGCAAGTGAAGTGGTTCTTGTTGAGAAATGATTCATGATGGTTGGATATTATCCTAAATCATATCAATAAGTATCACTTGACCCAATATGGAAAAAAAACCATGCAACAATATTTCAACTGATTGCAAGACAATGAGACTTGGGAATTGGTTCCCTTGACCTCCAAGATGAAGCTAGTGCAATGCAAGTGGGTCTATAGGAACAAAGTTGCTGCTGATGGGTATGATATAAATTATAAGGATATTTTGGTTTCTAAATTATTATATCAATTCCGATAAGTGGACTATACAGATACATTTGCACTGATTGCAAACATGGATTCTATTAGGCTAGTTTTAGCCATTGTTGCATCTAAGCGCCGAGAGGTTCACCGCATGGATGTGAAGAGTGTATTTATTCATGGAGAAATTCAAGAGGATATATATATTCATAAAACTGAATGTTTCATTGAGGATCCTTCACTTTTATGCAAGTTAAATAAATCTCTCTATGTCCTCAAGCAAGTCCCCAGGGCTTGGTATGCCAAGATGGACAAGTTTCTACTTTCACTTGGGTTTGAAAGATGCAAGACTGATCCTAATATTTATTTCCATAGTAGTCATGATGTATTGCAGTTCATTATACTATATGTTGATAATATTTTGATTACAGGTATCTGTACCAAATAAATTGGGTCAATCAAGTCTTCATTGCATAGTGAGTTTTCCATGGTCGATCTTGGATTATTAAAGCAATTTATTGGTTTGGAAATTGAGAAATATGAAGAAGGGATAAAGGTCAGACAAAAAAAGTATGTTTTAGACCTATTATTTAAGTTTTAAATGGCTTAATTTAATGCATCCAAGTGCCCATTCCTTTTTGGTATCAAACTAGGTAAAATTGGTGAGTCTCCATTGGTGGACAGCTCGTTGTATAGACATATAGTCGGGAGTTCGATGTATATTACAAATATCGATCTGATTTGGAATATGTTGTAGGTGTTGTATCTAGATATATGTAGCAAAATCATGAGGTCCATTGGAAGGAATACAAGAGGATCCCTAACTTTGTGCAATGAACGAAACACTTTGGGATACACTATGATGTTTGTTCTCCATTAGAACTAGTTTGATTTACTGATTCTAATTGGGCTGGAGATCCCATTGATAGGAAATACAATTCAGGTTATGAATTCATTCTTGCATGTGGTCCCATATGTTGTTAAAGCAAGAAACAACACACCATATCCCTATCTTCAGTTGAGGATGAGTAGAGAGGAGCATTGAACGCAACTACACAATGTGTGTGGTTGCAAGGTATTCTTTGGGAACTTGGAGTTGTATTTGATTCACCCATAGCAATTTGGTGTGAAAATTAAAGTGAAATCAATATTTCCACTGATCCAATGCAAATACATAGGACCAAATGCATTGAGATACACATGCACTACTGTCAAAACCCCAAAATTTCCAAAAAAATTAAAATTTTTATATTTACAAAAACATTAACGTAAAGCAGTTTAACTATTATTAATTAGTTATGTGTTAACAGCTTGCTATTGAATTCATCAGTCGGTATGTTTAGTTATAGAACATATCTTTCAGCTTACTGGTTTTTTTTGTTCCACTTGTGACCATAAGGTGAACTGTTATACATAACTGGGCGTACTTAGCTTTTGAGCTAACGCAACGGTTTCCACTTTTATTATAGATGTACAGGTAAGAGGTTGTGGCGCTGCATTTCGTAATTCTAGAGTATTTACTATAAGTTCGTCATAAGAGAAACAACTTGAAAAAGTAAGAGGCAAAACATTTCAACTTATGTTAAGGTATAATCAAACTGGTTTCTTTCTAGCAAAAGTAATTCAAGTTCCTATTGATTTGGCAACTTCTCTATTCTATTATAGTTGCAATTTACACAAAAGTATCATATAATTCTTTAAAAATTAGAGTAGAGAAACAGAGTTATGAAACCTCTGATAAGAATCTAGATGTAAGCAAGCATTCCAAGTCAAGTGAAATCTGATAAGGGGATTCCTATATTACTGCAAGGGTTTGACCTATCCTTGCCAAGTCCTCACTTATTATTGAGGATAACACTTAAGTAAACACATTGTCTCCACATGGTAAAAACTACTTCCTTGTCTTTAGTAACTTGTACTACAGATGATATTTTAATCTCTGTAAATAAATCATTTAAATGATTACAAGTAGAAGGGAAAAGTTTATGTTAAACTTGCGCCAAGGTTATCTCCATACATACTATAACATTCTATACTACCCTCCAAAGTATATAAGCTATATTAACAAGGTCAATATTCCAAATCAAATGCTTTCTAACCATCAAGCTTATAATTAGTATGATGTCGATATTAGGTTTTAATATTATTTCCAATGATTAGAGGAATAGGGTGGAGAATAATGACATATATCATTTGCATGCAGCGTTGGTCAATGAACCTTGCGCTATGAATTTGGATAAACTGTGATCATTTGAATGATTTGGAAAATATTTCCTCCATTGAAAAATGTTGATTGACTATAGAACAAATCCACTCTGCATTGATAAATTTAACCGCTATTGTGGCAATACTCCAGCCATGCGCTGCGTGGATATAAGGGCTGTTTGTTAACCCTACCTTTCATTTTCTCCATCTTCCTCGGCGCTGGTTTCTATGCCACGGTACTGTGCACCACTATGTGGCCTCTCTTCTGTAAAGTATCCTCCATGTCGTTTCCTGGTCGTGGCTTGCTCCATGCGTTGCATAATGAGGTTCCATCCTTCGTTCCTCCATTATACTCTTCTCTGTCATACTGAACTGAACCCTCACCAGTGTTAACACCTCCCTCTAGGGTTTCGATGGTTGGACCTACTGTCTTTGAACTCTGTAAAAGGTTAAGAGTTGTTCTTCCTTTTACCTCCCAGCAGTAGTGTTACCTCCCTGTGCTATTAGTTGGGTCGCAGTTGCCAGTGGTCGTGCTTCCTTGAAAGAACAGGTAAGGATAAGAACTTAAAAACCTTGCTTATTGTTTGTCTTAAATTTGTAAATTTCTTTATACTGGTTACAACATTCTAATGTAGGGTTTAATCTTTGTGAATGGAGGTTTGTAAACTCCATGTGCGCAGCCTTTGGTAAGAAGACTGGGGCAGCGGCTGCAAATCTGGTAAGCTTGGTTACACCATGGCTGGTCCTCGTTATGGTTTTCAGTTGAAACCTTCGAGGGTTGGCTTAAGAAGCCTGAAACCCTTACTGCTTCATTCCGGTCTTAAGACTGCTGGTTAAAATTATTAACAGATGAAACCCTTCACGCGATGTGAGGGTGTCACGGCTTGGGCCGAGGTTGTAAATATTAGCTGTCTTTTTATGCTTTAAGTGTTGTAATTAGAAAACTAGGCTGCAAGCCTGTTTGCGAAGAGGTTAAGACCTCGACTTCGAATTCTTGTCTTACTGTATAATTTTGATTTTGGAAAACGCTGGGTGTTTTCACCCACATTCTACAATATAATATAATATACTGTCTCTCTTCTTCTGTAGCTTTTGTTGTATTACTGTATTTATTTTTATTTTACGATCTGTGTATGCAATATATATAAAAAAATATACAGGCTTATGACAGCCTTGTAGTGTTGATTTATAATGCGGCCGTAAGTAAATTATTGTCTTAAATTATAATTATTATTTTATTTGCATAAACTGGAATTTATAGGGTTTAAACCCTAATTTTACAGTGTGAGAATCGTTACTGTTTCTTAATTTGATATTATGTATTTAAATACAAATTCTGTTTGTATCTATGAGTAAATAAATGATTATTACCCTATTGATTAAGCTCGATGTATGAGTAGTTTAATTATCTATTATTTATCTTTAATTTTAATTATGCAACATAGTTATTTTACTAAAAAAATAATTTCTTTTATATAAAAAAAACTGTCAGGGTTATATACCTAGATTATACCTCGGTTTGCTTGTTATGAAATCTTGTTAAGTGATATATTTATAGGGTTTATACCCTTAAGCCATATAGGTTCTTATATTTTGATTTTAATTTATTTTAACAAAGTTTCTTGGAAAAGTCTAGTTAACCTGTAGAACAGGGTATTTTTAACTCTGGTTTGTTATTTAAAATAATATTGTCATTCCTTAAGTTTAAAAGTATAATGTCTTTATATTGGATAATATAAAAGTATAATATTATTATAACCATAATACTTACTAATACTAAATAATAGTCCTGTTTTTATTGGAGTATTAGATTCTCTATATGCATAACCTTTTTTTTATTTTATAGCATAAGGAAGATAACATTATGATGTTTGCTTCTTGTACTGATATGTAGTTACTTAAAGAATTTTTTTGAAAATAATAAAACTATCTGTTAAGCTAGAATATTACTTATGAAATAAAAATAAATTGAATGATACTTCTTATGATCTGTCTTATATACTATATATATATATATATATAGTAGCATACATTTATAATCCATACAATATAGGATTACCATTCTAAATAATGTTAGAAGATTGGTTTAACAAGAAAAGGAAAAGTAAAGGAAAAGATAACATTAAAGAGACACATCAGTTCTGAATAGTTTGCTTGATATAGAGTTTAAGTTACATTTATTTCCTTCTATATTCAGTACTGTTACTTGGTCATAACCAGTTAAATTATTTTTAGACTAGAAGGAAGAAATAGTAATGTTTTCAATATAGTAGAATGAACTAAAGTAATCTTAATCTATCTGCTTTGATAATAGGACTACTGAAATGATTACTGTACAAAAACTAGTTTGATTTGTAAGCATGAATAGCTATCAGTAAAAACAAACATTCTTTCTGAAGATATACAAAGAAGGAAAGGTCTAATTTATAATCTCATCATACATCTTTCTATCATTTCTACCTCTGTGTTGGAGTACGGTCTGGTAGCCCAGATGTGGAAAAACACAGCAGGTCTTTATTTTTCATCAATAGTTCAACTACTTAGTAAACTAGAACAATTACATCACTAACCAGCTAATTCTTCTGTCAAATAATACAAGCATGAAATTCATCCCTTCACATATATTAAAACAGAAATAGATAAATGAGAGAACCTGCTTAAGATTTGGACAACAACAGCAATGGGAGGCCGTTCCTCCCTACCAACTCCTAGAGAGCGCTCAGACAGCGACTTCTCAGGACCCCCGAGCTTGCTCTGGTCTCCCTGGCTGGAACTAGGTGCAGCAATGTCAGATACCAGTCCTCAAACTCAGTATGAATCTAGAACTTATCAGTAAGTTCTCCCAGCTAAAAACTGTAATAAAATCAAGTTACTGCAGCAATCCACTCAGAACACTTCCTTACTCTTTTCCCTCTTTCCTCAATGAAATTCCTGAATAACATTCACCTGAATGAATTCTCTTTGGAAATTATCTGAGCAGCCTCAGCTCTATTCATTGAGTACTTTTAAAAGATTGCCTAGGTCTTTTTTGGGTTAACTGTCATTTAATGAGCCACCTGCTCTGATCCCACTTTCTTGGGGAATCATGACCCCAAATGTAGGGAAGTTGCCACCTGTAACTTAGGGAGTGTTTGAGGATGTTGCCACTTGTCTTTTGTCTTCCACCTAGTTCCATCCACCAGTTTGACCAGTAACCTCTTTTTAACAGCTCTCCCATGCTGTTGTCTCCACAATTTATTTATTAATAATAAAAATATTCTGAATTACATTCTAATTCTGTTGACTCTGCTGAGTCATCAATTCCTACTTAGCATTAAATTTAGTATAATGTCTCAGGAATATAATTAAAACAATTTATATAATTTTACAAAATTGGGGTATGTGACATACACACCCCCTTAAAATGTAACATCGTCCTCGATGTTACTTATTATTCATCCTCTGCAACCTCCTGGAACAGATTCCGGTATGCTTCCCGCATCTTACTTTCCAGTTCCCAGGTAGCTTCTTCAGGACTAAGGTGCTTCCATTGCACCTTCAGCTGTCCAATCGTGTGGTTCCGTAGAGTAATTTCCCTCCTCCCAAGGATACAGTCCGGCTCCACCAGAACTTCTCCTTCTGGTTCCACCTGTACAACATTCCAATCAATTACATGAGTAACATCATGAACATACTTTTTCAGAATAGAAATATGGAAAACATTATGCACTTTCAAATTAGGTGGTAACGCTAACTAATATGCAACTTGACCAATTCTGGATAGGATTTCAAACGGACCACAGTAATGTGGTGCTAATTTTGCACAGCTCCCCAGTCTTAGGGAGATTTTCTTTAGTCTTACCTTTATGAACACGTGTTCACCCACCTGGAACTCTTTGGGAGTTCTTTTCAAATCTGCTTGGCTCTTTTGTCAATCCTGTGCCACCTTTAAGTTTTCCTGCACTTGTTTCACAATCTGTTCCATTTCCTTCAATAATTCAGGCCCTAACACCAATCTATCTACTAGATTATCCCAGGAGATAGGAGTGTTACATTTACACCCATACAAAACTTCAAATGGGCTGAACTTAGCTGAGGATTGATAATTATTATTCTAAGCAAATTCTGCTAAATGCAAGTAATCCTCCCACTTACCTGGCTGATCCTTAACATACATTCTTAATAGATCTTCCAACACCTGATTCACTCTTTCTGTCTGTCCTTCTGTCTGAGGATGGAAAGAGGTGCTGAAATTCAATGTTGTGTTTAATCCTTTAAACAAGGATTTCCAGAAATTCCCTGTGAATTTAGGATCCCTGTCTGAAATAATAACCTTAGGTACTCCATGTAACCTAAAAATATGTTTTAGAAATATATCTGCTATATTGGCAGCCTTGTAGGTAGTCTTGATAGGAATGAAGTGTACTGCTTTACTTAACTAGTCCACCACCACCATAATTGAATCGTTCTGATTCTGATTTCTGGGTAATCCAGTAATGAAATCTAAGCTGATTATCTCCCACTTCCAACTAGGAATAGGCAAGGGTTGCAATAAACCAGCTGGATGTTGGTGTTCTGTTTTCACATGTTGACAGTCCAAACATCTAGCTATATACTCAGCTACTTCATATTTCATATTAGGCCAGAAATATTATTTTCTTAACATGGTGACAGTCTTCTGGTAGCCTGGATGCCCTGAGTAAGGGGTTTTATGAACTTCATCTAGAATCAACAATTTAACCTTGGACACATTAGGCACATATAGTCTGTCCTTAAACAATAAAAATCCATCTTTATTTAGACTATAACCTTTTATTAAACTTTCTGTAGATTCTTCTTTAGCTGTAACTTGTAATTTTTGATAAATTTCATCCAATTTTATCCCTTTAGTCAGCTGTTCATTTAAATCAGAAGCATAAGTACTGAATGCTGCTATAGAATTCAGCTTTACATTTCTGCTCAAAGCATCAGCCACCTTATTTTCTTTTCCTTTTATGTGCTGAATTTCGAAATTGTATTCACTTAAGAAGGCTAGCCATCTTGCTTGCCTTGCATTTAGGTTAGGTTGATCTAAAAGGTATTTCAAACCTTTATTATCAGTCATTAAAATAAACCTTCTGCCTATTAAGTGGTGCTGCCACATCTTTAAGGCATGAATAACAGCAGCAAGTTCTAAATCATAAGTGGCATAATTCTTTTCGTGGATCTTTAACTTCCTGGACTCATAGGCAATGACATGCCCATCCTGAGTCAGAACTCCACCTAAACCATCATTACAAGCATCGGTGCATACCACAAAATCCTTATTAGGATCTGCTAGTCTTAGAATAGGCGTAGTTGTTAACAGGGTTTTTAATTTCTTAAAACTTTCTACACATTTTAAGTTCCAATCAAATTTCTTGCCTTTCTTTTGCAAGGAAGTGATTGGATTAGCAATTTTTAAAAGCCTTCAATGAATCTCTGGTAGTAACCGGTAATTCCCATAAAGGACCTAACATCTGTTACTTCTTTTGGAACTGGCCAATCTTCGATTGCCCGAATCTTTTCAGGATCCACTGAAATCCCTTCCTTAGTCACTACGTGACCTAAGTAATGGATTTCATCCTTAAAGAAATAACACTTACTGAACTTCGCAAAGAGCTGTTGCTCTCGTAGTTCTTATAAGACTATCCGTAAGTGTTCCTTATGTTCCGCTTCATTTTTAGAATAAATTAAGATGTCATTGATACATACGACAACAAATTTATCTAAGTATTTATGCATTATATTATTCATTAGACACATAAAGACAGCTGGGGCATTAGTAAGCCCAAATGGCATTACGACAAATTCGTAATATCCATACCTTGTTCTAAAGGCTGTCTTGAAAATGTCCTCATCTTTAATTCTCACCTGATGATATCCTGATCTCAGGTCTATTTTTGAGAACACCGTAGCTCCACGCAGTTGATCAAATAGATCATCTATGCGGGGCAGTGGATATCTATTTTTAATAGTCATTTTATTTAGTTGATGGTAATCTATGAATAGTCGCATAGTTCTGTCCTTCTTTTTAACAAAGATTACTGGTGCTCCCCAAGGGGACACACTGGGTTGAATATACTTCTTATCAATTAACTCTTTTAACTGTGATTTTAATTCATTAAGTTATAAAATATTCATATGATACGGAGCTTTCAAGCTAGGTACAGCACCTAGTACCAGCTCAATTGTGAAATCCAGTTCCCTCCTATGAGGTAATACTGGAATTTCCTCCGGAAAAACATCAGTAAATTCGTTTAACACAGGAATATCCTCTATTTTTATTTTATCTTTTTTCAGATTTATTTGCCTCATCTGTAATAGTTACAGCATAGGCTTTGCACCCTTTCTTGACTGCTCTTTTGAGTTGTAAGGCAGAAATATGCCTAATTACAGTTTTCCTAGGAACACCCTTAACTGTTACTGGTGGTTCATTATTATTTACATACGTAAATGTTTTATCAAAACAGTTTAAAACTACCCTGTGCTGTTCTAACCAATCCATACCAATCAATAAGTCATACGAGCCAAGTGGCAGAACATTTAACTTAACAGTAGTCTTAAAATAATTCATAACTAAAGCACATTCCTTAACATAACAGGTTACTTTCCTTTTTTTCCCTGTGGCTAATTGAACTAACCATGAGTTATCAAACTTTTCAACAGTCAAATTACACTTTTCTACTATCTAAGGTGAAATGTAACTAAGACTAGCACCTGGGTCTATTAAAATAGTTACAGGGGTTTGGTTAACCATACCTTCTACTTCCACCATGGAAGTTTGATAATCATCTTGGTGGTTCTCCATCGCTGCATTGATTCGGGGCATAGTCCTTGCAAAATCTCCAACAGTCATTTCATCTTGTATAGTATGAATATTGCTGTTTGGCTTCTTCCGATTTGGGCAGATTGAAGGATAGTGCGGGCCATTGCACTCCCAGCACTTAACAGGCTCCTTCCGTTCGAAATTCTTAGTGACATTTCCATGATTTTTTGAAGCTTCCTTTCCCTTGAAGTTATTAGAATTATTGGAATTATTAGGAGCACCATTTCTGTTTCCCTGGAAGTTCTTACCATTAGAATGATTTCTGTTCTTATTATTCCTGAAATTTTTCTGGGGTACAAACTCTTTTTTCTTGAACTCAGGCTGATTACTGTTCTTTTTAGCCTTCCAGTTGGCTATTCCTTCTTTCTTTTTGTTCTGCTCAAAACATAAATTAGCCTTTCGCATGGCTTCTTCCAGAGTTTTGGGGTTATCATACTCAATTCTGTCCTTTATATGATATGGCAAGCAACTGTGAAACCACTGTACTTTAGGTTTCTCATCAACTAAATAAGGCACATACCTTAACAGACTTAGAAACTTACTGTTTAAGTCCTTCATAGTCATGGACCCTAACTTTAACTCATAAAATTCTTCCGCCCTTTCTTCATAGTATTGTTCGGACAGACATTTCTTCTTGAAGTATCTTTTTTAAAAGTACTCCAATTGACTTCTTTTTCTTTGATTCCCTTGACTCTTTTCAGATCTTGCCACCATATATCTGCCTTTCCAGAAAGATTATAGATGGCCATTCTTGCCTTCAACTAATTTGAATAGTTGTATATCTGAAAATATTTTCTCATCTCAGATAACCAGGACTCTGCCTCTTCCCCTTTTTCAGTCTCTCCGTTGAAAGTTGGGGGCTTTATTTTCTTGAAATCCCTGGAAATCTCTTCATATGGCCTGTACTTTTTCTTTCTGTTATACAATTCAGCCTCACTACTGTCACTAGTAGTGTAGTAGCTTTTTTGTTCTCTGAGCCCTTCAGATGATGAGTTGCTTTCATCCTTAGCTAGTTTCATCTTTTTAGATGCTTTTTGATGACTAGCTTCCTCAGATTCGGATCTTTTACTCCTCCCTTGTGTCTGGAATTTTTCTATCAAGATTTGGTTTAACTCCTTCTGAGTCTTTAATATCCTTTCGTTATCCTTCTTGACTAATTCCATTTCAGTCTTTAAGTCCTTTATAGTCTGTATCAACTATGAAGAGTGAGCAGTGATCTCTTCTACACAGGCTCTTTAGACATCTGTCTTGTCTCGGTGTTTGGAGACTCCTCCTTAGCATATTCTCCTAACTTCTCCATACATGTCTATTAGATTCAGAAAAAGAAATTTTCTACTTTTCACATAAAACAAAATACAGGTTAGTATGTTATTTTTGCCATTCTACGGAAACTAGTTGGGCCACATCAAGGCCTAGTGTTTGAACTTGGCTCTGATACCACATGTCAAAACCCCAAAATTTCCAAAAAAATTAAAATTTTTATATTTACAAAAACATTAACGTAAAGCAGTTTAACTATTATTAATTAGTTATGTGTTAACAGCTTGCTATTGAATTCATCAGTCGGTATGTTTAGTTATAGAACAGATCTTTCAGCTTACTGATTTTTTTTGTTCCTCTTGTGACCATAAGGTGAACTGTTATGCATAACTGGGCTTACCTAGCTTTTGAGCTAACGCAACGGTTTCCACTTTTCTTACAGATGTACATTTAAGAGGTTGTGGTGCTGCATTTCGTAATTCTAGAGTATTTACTATAAGTTCGTCATAAGAGAAACAGCTTGAAAAAGTAAGAGGCAAAACATTTCAACTTATGTTAAGGTATAATCAAACTGGTTTCTTTCTAGCAAAAGTAATTCAAGTTCCTATTGATTTGGCAACTTATCTATTCTATTACAGTTGCAATTTACACAAAAGTATCTTATAATTCTTTAAAAATCAGAGCAGAGAAATAGAGTTATGAAACCTCTGATAAGAATCCAGATGTAAGCAAGCACTCCAAGTCAAGTGAAATATGATAAGGGGCTTCCTATATTACTGCAAGGGTTTGACCTATCCTTGCCAAGTCCTCACTTATTATTGAGGATAACACTTAAGTAAACACATAGTCTCCACATGGTAAAAACTACTTCCTTGTCTTTAGTAACTTGTACTACAGATGCTATTTTAATCTCTGTAAATAAATCATTTAAATGATTACAAGTAGAAGGGAAAATTTTATGTTAAACTTGCGCCAAGGTTATCTCCATACATACTATAACATTCTATACTACCCTCCAAAGTATATAAGCTATTATTAACAAGGTCAATATTCCAAATTGAATGCTTTCCAACCATCAAGCTTATAATTACCATGATGTCAATATTAGGTTTTAATATGATTTCCAATGATTAGAGGAATAGGGTGGATAATAATGACATATATCATTTGCATGCAGTGTTGGTCGATGAACCTTGCGCTATGACTTTGGATAAACTTTGATCATTCGAATGATTTGGAAAATCTTTCCTCCATTGAAAAATGTTGATTGACTATAGAACAAACCCACTTTGCATTGATAAATTTAACTGCTATCGTGGCAATACTCCAGCCATGCACTGCATGGATATAAGAGCTATTTGTTAACCCTACCTTTCATTTTCTCCATCTTCCTCGGCACTGGTTGCTCTGCGACAGTGCGGTGCACCACTGCGTGGCCTCTCTTCTGTAAAGTATCCTCCATGTCGTTTCCCGGTCGTGGCTTGCTCCATGCGTTGCATAATGAGGTTTAGTCCTTTGTTCCTCCATTATACTCTTCTCTGTCATATTGAACCGAACCCTCGCCAGTGTTAACACCTCCCTCCGGGGTTTCAATGGTTGGACCTACTGTCTTTGAACTCTGTGCAAGGTTAAGAGTTATTCTTCCTTTTACCTCCTGGCAGTAGTGTTACCTCCCTGCACTGTTAGTTGGGTCGTAGTTGCCAGTGGTCGTGCTTCCTCGAAAGAACAGGTAAGGATAAGAACTTAAAAACCTTGCATATTATTTGTCTTAAATTTGTAAATTTCTGTATACTGGTTACAGCATTCTAATGTAGGGTTTAATCTTTGTGAATGCAGGTTTGTAAACTCCACGTGCGCAGCCTTTGGTAAGAAGACTGGGGTAGCGGCTACAAATTTGGTAAGCCTGCTTACACCATGGCTGGTCCTCCTTATGGTTTTCAGTTGGAACCTTCGAGGGTTGGCTTAACAAGCCTGAAACCCTTACTGCTTCATTCTGGTCTTAATACTGTTGGTTAAAAGTATTAACAGATGAAACCCTTCACGCGATGTGAGGGTGTCATGGCTTAGGCCGGGGTTGTAAATATTAGCTGTCTTTTTATGCTTTAATTGTTGTAATTAGAAAACTAGGCTGCAAGCCTATTTGCAAAGAGGTTAAGACCTCGAATTCGATTTCTTTTCTTACTGTATAATTTTGATTTTGGAAAACGCTGGGTGTTTTCGCCCACAGTCTACAATATAATATAATATATTGTCTCTCTTCTTCTGTAGCTTTTGTTGTATTACTGTATTTATTTTCATTTTACGATCTGTGTATGCAATATATATATAAAAATATACAGGCTTATGACAGCCTTGTATTGTTGATTTATAATGCGATCATAAGTAAATTATTGTCTTAAATTTATAATTATTATTTTATTTGCATAAACTGGAATTTATAGGGTTTAAACCCTAATTTTACAGTGTGAGAATCATTACTGTTTCTTAATTTGATATTATGTATTTAAATACAAATTCTGTTTGTATATGTGAGTAAATAAATGATTATTACCCTATTGATTAAGCTCGATGTATGAGTAGTTTAACGTTCTCTTATTTATCTTTAATTTTAATTATGCAACAGAGTTATTTTACTAAAAAAATAATTTCTTTTATATAAAAAAAACTGTCAGGGTTATATACCTGGATTATACCTTGGTTTGCTTGTTATGAAATCTTGTTAAGTGATATATTTATAGGGTTTATACCCTTAAGCCATATAGGTTCTTATATTTTGATTTTGATTTATTTTAACAAATTTTCTTGGAAAAGTCTAGTTAACTTGTAGAACAGGGTATTTTTAACTTTGGTTTGTTATTTAAAATAATATTGTCATTCCTTAAGTTTAAAAGTATAATATCTTTATATTGGATAATATAAAAGTATAATATTATTATAACCATAATACTTACTAATACTAAATAATAGTCCTGTCTTTATTGGAGTATTAGATTCTCTATATGTATAACCTTTGTTTATTTTATAACATAAGGAAGATAGCATTATGCTGTTTGCTTCTTGTACTCATATGCAATTACTTAAAGAATTTTTTTGAAAATAATAAAACTGTTTGTTAAGCTAGAATATTACTTATGAAATAAAAATAAATCGAATGATACTTCTTATGATCTGTCTTATATACTATATATATATAGTAGCATACATTTATAATCCATACAAGATAGGATTACCATTCTAAATAATGTTAGAAGATTGGTTTAACTAGAAAAGGGAAAGTAAAGGAAAAGATAACATTAAACAGACGCATCAGTTCTGAATAGTTTGCTTGATATAGAGTTTAAATTACATTTATTTCCTTCTATATTCAGTACTGTTACTTGGTCATAACTAGTTAAATTATTTTTAGACTAGAAGGAAGAAATAGTAATGTTTTCAATACAGTAGAATGAACTAAAGTAACCTTAATCTATCTGCTTTGATAATAGGACTACTGAAATGATTACTGTACAAAAACTAGTTTTATTTGTAAGCATGAACAGCTATCAGTAAAAACAAACATTTTTTCTGAAGATATAAAAAGAAGCAAAGGTATAATTTATAATCTCATCATACATCTTTCTATAATTTCTACCTCTATGCTGGAGTACGGTCTGGTAGCCAAGATGTGGAAAAACACAGCAGGTCTTTATTTTTCATCAATAGTTCAACTACTGATAAACTAGAACAATTACATCACTAACCAACTAATTCTTCTGTCAAATAATACAAGCATAACATTCATCCCTTCACATATATTAAAACAGAAATAGATAAATGAGAGAACCTGCTTAAGCTTTGGACAACAACAGCAATGGGAGGCCGTTCCTCCCTACCAACTCCTAGAGAGCGCTCAGACAGCGACTTCTCAGGACCCCCGAGCTTGCTCTGGTCTCCCTGGCTGGAACTAGGTGCAGCAATGTCAGATACCAGTCCTCAAACTCAGTATGAATCTAGAACTTATCAGTAAGTTCTCCCAGCTAAAAACTGTAATAAAATCAAGTTACTGCAGCAATCCACTCAGAACACTTCCTTACTCTTTTCCCTCTTTCCTCAATGAAATTCCTGAATAACATTCACCTGAATGAATTCTCTCTGGAAATTATCTGAGCATCCTCATCTCTCTTCATTGAGTACTTTTAAAATATTTTCTAGGTCTTTTTTGGGTTAACTGTCATTTAATGAGCCACCTGCTCTGATCCCACTTTCTTGGGGAATCATGACCCCAAATGTAGAGAAGTTGCCACCTGCAACTTAGGGAGTGTTTAAGGATGCTGCCACTTGTCTTTTGCCTTCCACCTAGTTCCATCCACCAGTTTGACTAGTAACCTCTTTTTAACAGCTCTCCCATGCTGTTGTCTCCACAATTTCTTTATTAATAATAAAAATATTCTGAATTACATTCCAATTCTGTTGACTCTGCTGAGTCATCAATTCCTACTTAGCATTAAATTTAGTATAATGTCTCAAAAATATAATTAAAACAATTTATATAATTTTACAAAATTGGGGTATGTGACAACTACATCTGTAGCTTGGTGCATAATGAGGTGATAGCCTTGCAGTATTTCCCATCTGCAGAGAAATCTGCTGACATTTCCACCAAGTGCTTCACAGAGAAGACCTTCACCTATATGACATCCCTTCTTAGAGTGGGTGATAAATCGTTATGGTTACCATTTACATTCATATTTTTAAATCCATTTCCATTTTTTAATGGAGGTTTTGTTCCCATGTGGTTTTCCTCCTTACCTTGTTTTTATGGACAAATAAAATTTTATGGTGTATGAGGTGACTTGAGCCTTTGTTTCCAAGGCCTCCATGATATTTTTGGATAATATGCACTAATTAATGCTTGAAGGGGGGTTCTAGAGAATATTTCACCTTAGTACCATGGTCATATAGTTAGTCACATTTCATCTGCATCTATGCAGTGATTCTATGGTTTGAACTTAGGGAAATTGGTCATTTATTGATAATTTAGGTGCTACTATTGATCATTCTTCATAGCTGAGGCACTCCAGGTTGATAATTATAACAACCTAAGATCCAAAATTTATTACATTCAACCATCATGTGCTCCCCCATCCCCAATTTCAGATATTGTGTTTAACTCGAGGCGATAGTGCATGATTTAGGTGGTTTTCTTCCTTCCTTGGGAATTCATTTCCTCCTTGAGCCACTCCCACTCACCCATGTACTCAACCACGCCTATAATACCTACATTTATGTTTCATCATGCCTTTACCACGTTCACACATGCATTCTGACTGTATGGGATGATTAGGAAGCTCATTGGTCCACCTAGGGGTGTTTGAGGGTCAAATCTTGAGTTGGCACTTGTATGCATCTAGATAGCCTCCAAGGCCTCACTATTTTTCCCTATTGTAATATATATATATATATATATATATATATATATATATATATATATGATACATAAATATTTACATGTTGGAAAATAATAATAATATATGTTATTGAACTCATGTGTGTATGCAATTTTCACTCTTTCAGTTATTTTATCCACGTTTTAGAACAATATCGAATTGTGAGAGTTTCCTTAGATCCTAGATCCAGCTGTGAATAAATTATCCAAATAATTACCTCATAGTTTAATTGTCACTTTTGGAGGAAAACTCTATTGAATACCAAAGATATTTGCACCTTCCACACTCTCACACGAAAATAATATAATCTCCCACACCATGAAATTCTAACTCTTCACAATTGCTTTTGAAGGAGAACATCATATCGCAGAGAAATACACACCCTTTGCAATGGCTCAAAAATTAGTATCTCTTTAGGAAGAAATGGTATCTATTACATCAAATCCCCCCCCCCCAGGAAGCAATGGTATCTATTGTATCAAATACCATACCATATCCTTTATTGTGTTTAGTTGATATCCTGGTGCGACATTCGATAAAATGAAAAGGGTGCCTTTATTTGACATATTGAGATGGATGTAATTGATGTTTATGGATGCGTTGAATTTTTTCAACAATTGTAGTTTATGTTTTATCCTTTGTATGAACTGTTCTGGAGGATATATTTCTAGATAAGCACCTTAAATGCGTGCCCTTGCACTATAGATCTATTTGAATGGATGAGAGAACATTGAATTTATGTTCTTATTTTTCATGGATTTATATAGCTCAAAAAAATTATCTTCACTTTATGTTCTTATGTTCTTATTCCATTGGCTCAAAACAATTATATCTTTTGACAGTTTCCTAGTTATTTTTCTATGGTTTTTTAGGTCCTAAACTTTCAGGGTCATTTTGAGGCCTTAAACGATGTTTTTTTTGAGATTATGGGGGGAACGTTTGCTAATATATTTATCCCATTACAAATATGTAAATCTCAGTTATACCTTTCCAACAGGACATCAAGCGCCCAAATCAGAGATCGTATGAAAACGTTATGACCCTAGGAGGTTGATTGTTCAACTAATCATCTTGGGGTTGCACACTTTATAACAGTTCATATTCTAGGGTTATTTTGTGGACATTTTAGGTTCTCTCCATCATGTTTATTATAAATATTCCCCTTTGAACTCATTTTTTATTCAGCTTGGCATGGATGAACATTACATCCACATCTCTTCTAATAGATAGCTACCACCATTATAGCTATTGTATTTATAGTCTATTCCATTTCTTCCATTTAATAGAGTATGTGTTTAATATATCTCTATTTTTATTGCAATATGTCTATGTTTATGATTCTATATATATTCCTTCATTTCATTCACACATAAATCCAAATTAGTGGTATAAAATCAATCTGCTCTTTGATTGTTTCTCAATGCATGTCCCCGATGCAGTCATGGTATAAAGCTGGGTATCGAACTAGTTTCATTTGGTGAAGATCACTCTTGCCACCCAAATGACCTCCCATGGAGAAATAAAATAAAGACGATGAAGCAGGAGATCCTATAAAGCTATTACTTGAGGAATCCCTGGTGCACAAGAGGAATTATATGATGGATAATTTCTCCCATATCCTTTGATGAATGTTGGCAGTGACAAATGCACCTTCAATGAGTAGTTGTTTAATAGATGAAACTAAATGCAAGGTAAAAGTTAAGTTTTATATTCTTTTATTGGAAGGCCAAATCGATTTTGATGTCCTAAATAAGTGATTGAATGTTCTAGAAGGGTATTTCTCTGTCCACAATTTTTCCAATAGGGAAAATATCACCTTTACACTCCTCAAGGTCTTCCCCCATGTAAAATATTGGTGTGATACTTACTGTGAGAAGAACTCATCAAATGAGTCTAGAATGATCAATGCAAATCCCACTTATGCCTCTTTCATAGATGTCATCAATGAACAGTATTACCTTGTGGGAAACTATGATGACCAGTGCATAACACAAGTAAATTTCAACCTAAAATCTCACAACTTTGATGTGTGAAATTCGACAGACACATGTCTGCATGGGGGCTTCACTTGTTGAACAATATCCTATCACGTTAGTTCATATTGTGGGTTTTAAAATTATCAAAAATTGAACCAATATATTACAGGTATTGGGGGGGGGTGAGGGGTTTAAACCTGGGGGTGGGTAGGGTGGTTTATAAGGATTGAGGTATAAAAATGGGTGGGGAGGAGGTTTTAATTATTGGGAGGGGGTTTCAACAAAAAGAGTTTGGGTCAATATCTCTGGAAATTAAGGGTATTCTTTAATATCCCATGATTGCATGTGCTATTTGACAGGTTCACTAAGCGAAGTCCCCGTGAGTGGCCATTGTCACCTCACCATTCTCCCTTGGGTCTTTGGGTTGGTTCATGCCAACTCCAGGGGTGTTTCTCTAAATTAAGACTATGGGTATTTTGACGGGAAAACACAAGGTGGTTATGTAATAAAACCCTCATAGAATCAAAGTGAATGAGAAAAGAAATAACAAGGAGTAGACAGGGATATTAGTGCCTTTTGCATTAGGCCTAGGCAACAATTTACTACATTGAGTGTAAGCATGCAAGACACAACACTCCCGTGGGCATGAGCTTCAAGTGTTTTAGCATCTCCAATCTAAGATAGCTACCTATCAAACACTTCCAAACAGGGGTTTTTAGTGATAACAATCATTTTTATGCAAAGTAACTATAAATAAACTTGAACCACTTTAACTCCAAAGAATGTTTGAGAATCCAGACTAGATGCAAAGTAGAATCAGACATAGATTTGCTAGAAACTAAAGTAAATATATTACAAACAAATATCTTACACAATAGACATGATCACATGCGATCAAGGACACTTGTCGTAACATTTCAAGTCACAAGTGTCAAAATTTCAAACTAATGTATGCTGTAGTTGGGGTTATTTCTACTTTGATTTAGTTTACACAATTTTTGAGTGTCACCGAATTTGAACTTGAAAACAAACACGAACCAAGTTACTTAGGTGTCAGCTAATACAGAAGACTGACTTGAGCATATATCCATAATATATCAGATGGTAAAAGACACCACTATTCAGAACACATCATTGATTGAAATTTAAAAATACAATAGATGGTGGGAAAGAAAGAAATTAGTGATTTTCAGGTCATATTCAAGCCAATTGGAGAAGATTCCTTGAGCTTTTTCATATTTTCATTGACCCATTCATTCCCATCCATATCGCTCATTGCTACTTGTTTGATAAAGGGGCATGGTTGCATTAACATCAAAAACAATTATAATGTCTATGGTAAAGACAAGATAAAGAGTGAGTATAAGAGTACCATCAAAGATTCTATAGTCTATTCTACAGTGTCATTGGAGAAACACTTGTCAATCAGAGAACCACTTCTAAGAGACAAATATCTGGAAGACTCAATCTATATCTATAATCCTCCATGGATTCAAGGCTTCAAGGCTTTGTGTTCAAGTTCGAATCCCTAGGAATTCGATCTTGAATCCAAGGCCTTCCTTTGTGATTTTCTGGGTTGTACTAATTGCAAAAAAAAAAATTACTTATCCAATCAAGACTTAGACCCAGCAACAGCTCAGGAAATCCAAAATGGAGAGTCAACTCATCGACACAACAAAACTCAACATTAACTGGCTTCATAAAATTCAGGGATCATAAACTTGAGAATCAGGGATCATATACTCAAAAAAATTTCAGTAACTCTGAAACGTAGAAAACTCAGCAAAACTTGGTAATATCCTGCCGAGTTTGAACAAAAAGGAGTGATTTTTTACTAAAGACTCAACTCCGCTCACCAAGCTAGCAATCAGAGTTGATTCACGATACTCGGTGAGTCCTGTTATAGAGGATATATTCCGTTTTTCTTATATTTCACAGAGTTCTTGATATACATACCAGTGCTCTTAATATTCTCTTCTAGAGAGTACCCAAAATGAGGCAAAATTATTATTGTATTTAAATAATTGGTAATTACTTTAATAGACATCAAACATTACGAAACTGCAAATTCTGGCCCCAAAACATTCTGCAAGAGCTTTTGATATGTATCTTTGACAAAAATGGCTCCATAATAGCTCGAAATTGCACATGATCAGAAAGCAAGTGAAAGACATAAGAAATATCCTCAAAATACAAGACTTTCTTTCCAAAGAGACCTCCAAGGAGAGAATGGTGAAAAACAACCTAGATGTTGCATTTACAGTAACTAACATGTGTCTTAGCTACTCTAGGAAAATTATTTGCTACACTACTTTCTAATGTTTATACTGGCACATTGTGAATTTTGAATGGGCATAGAGTATACTAGATAAATATGATGCTTTAGTGGATGAATAACAAATCAAACATTTGTCCTTCCATAAGAGTTATAAAAGCATACAAATAATTATGAATAGAAAAAATAAGACCCAAAATAGCAAGCACAAATGCATTTAAAAACATAAAGCTTTAGGAAATACCACAGAAACAACCCTACGGATCAGAAAGTTTCTTCACAAACTGAAAATAGCAAATTAGTGTCTCATCCAACATACCATGATATGAATGTTCTAATTACTGAAATAAAAGAGTTCAGAAAGATATTTCTCACTCATGTTTGTAAATAATGTTGTAAATTTATATAACAGTCCAAAATATGGTAAAAAAAACCATTTTAAAAGAGCAGGAAAAAGTACCTAAAAACTGTGGAAGCACACATGAATTATATAACTACAAAAATTTTAAAAGATGAGAAAATTAAGAAGCAACATAGATACAAATCCATGTTCTTATATCTCTAGTTACTGTTAAAATACCTAAACATATGGTAATATATTTGAACATTTCAGTTATCATTAATTTGTATACTTAACCTAGTATATTCAGTCCTGGCATAGACTTCGAGGAAACATGTTACCTTCAACCAATCTATGTTACTTGACATCATGCTGAAGAGGAAGCTAGGATACAGGGAAGAAATGAACTATGCACCAATCACCATGCTATAAGCAAGACGGTGAAACTCTCTGTTGAGACTTTGGTGCATCGGGAGTTAACTTCTCCCACAGTCCACACTTTATTAAAATTTAGTCTAATTTTTTGGCCAAATACTGACTCCAAAAAAATACAGGACCATGTCCCTTTCCAAACACAAAAGTCCATTATGACTTTGATTTGCATCAGCAGACCATGAACACTAAATTAGGAATATCATCTTCCTCACTAAGAAGAGTTGGCTTCGTAGCCCCTTTTTGTCTCCAAGCACATCCCATCCTTAGCAAAATATCACCAGTTTCAGCAGAATCCTGTTCTTCAAGCCATTTCTAATGAATTTCATCCTGTCTCCATTGATCTACTAGCCACTCTTCCTCAACAGTTGCCACTAAATCCTTTAATTCTTCATTTTCATCTTCCTCAGAGTTATCATCTTCATCATGCCTCACTAGAATATCCTCATATTCATCTTCAGCTTCATCATCAACAAATTCCTTTATAGAAGCACCCTTAATATATAAAGATCTTTCAACTGGCTTGCTTGAGGAAGGATCAACATTTTCCTTGTCTTCATATTCATCAAACAATCTATGAAGGAAAAGCATATAAATCAAGTTACATTTTTCCCCAAAAAACAAATACGTGTTACAATTTTCAACAAAATTTTCAAATTTACTAATTTTCACATAATTTTCCAGAGCTTATTAGAAAATGTGAAATTACTCTCAAAATAAAAGACTGCCTTGATTATTTAGACATCCCTGGCCCTTGAAAGGCATACAATATGAACATTCTTGTTGCTATTTTTTCAATATATCAAACCACTAACTTGCGTTATTTTATAGCTTATCATACAAAAAATCAGATATAAGTCTAAAGAATGAACCCAATCTTCCACGCGGGAATATAACAGGTATTAACCTCAACATGATGGTGAATCACAACTCTTCAGGATTTTATGTCTGTAATACACATAAAAGGATCATATAATCTTATATAGCAGATAGATACCACCTCTGAGGCCAACTGAAGAATATCCAATCCCATATGTGTTGCTTTGTATTGTACAAGGAATATCACATGCTAAAATGCTAAGATGAAAATTGCCTTGAAAATCGTGCTCACAACCAACATACAATGCTTTTATTGATAAAAATTTCCTTGAAAACATCAAATGGCCCATCCTCAAGACCAAGGGATGTTTTTAAAAGTCACCCAATAGCCTTATGACATGCAAATGGCCACTCATGGTCCTTGTAGGATGTATAAGCTATCAATTCTAAGAGAACAAAGGATGCTCAAACCACATAAACCCTATCAAATGCACAAAGAAAGCAGTGTTGGAGATATACTCCAAGATTTTATATGTTGTTTAATTCAAAGGGTGTGGATCCTTCCTTGAGTCTACTCAATGATGCACACAGATAATAGTATCCAAGGCTTTGGAAATTTGTTCAATCATATATAAGGATTTGATTACCAACAAGACCTCCTACACAAACTAATTTTGAATGTGTTTGCCACCAAAGGCTGATAAATATCATGAGTTCCTAGATCGTAGAAAATCAGTGACATATAACATTGGCAACAATTTTGAATCTTTTAAACATGGAAACACTGAAGAGAGCATTGAGGTTCCAAACTGTAAATTTTTTTTGAAGGGTGATATGTTCAAGAAGCTATGCCTGCATGTGTTGCAGAGGCTGCAACTACTTTAGTTGAGCCAGTGACAACTAGTGTGACTGGACAAGATGATGCATACAAGATTTATGTAGATGAAAAATCTTATACTAAATGCTTTGATAATGACAAGAATTCAGTTAAGGGAACTGAGGAATGTGTCAAAGTAGACACATTGATCCAAAAATAAGCCATTAGAGGAATTTTGGGGTCTAAAATGGGCCTCCTAAGGAAAATAATAAAATAATAGTTAAAATAATAAAATAATATTGATTAATTTTGGAGGAAGAAAGAAAAAAACTACTTTTTGTGTTCGTATTTTCGACATATGTCCCTGTGTTTTTACTCAAATTTCGATCGGGAAAGCTCGTTGGATGCGGAATTTGATTCCGCATCCAACGAGTACCCACACTGCATACTTTTGATGGGCCCTGCTACTTCAAAAACAAGAAATACCTGAAAAAACGTGATGATGATGTCAAGGGGTATATGCAACTAAAGGGGTATATGCATGAAATCTCTATTGAGAATGTATTTCCTTTGATGTAACATTCCTCTAGGAAGAACCAAAAAAACCAATAATGAATATTTTACAAACCATCAATTTTGGAGCAATTGAATAATATAACAATGATGCACACTCAGCTCAATTTTATTCATTATCAAAGCACATATTTATACATGAATTAGAGATATCTCGTGAGAAAACCAATCCCTAAATTCAGTCAACGAGAATCATCTCATTCTCAAATTATTTCTTTAAAATATGAGCACACTAACAACTCCAACAAATCTTCTTATTAGACTAAGGACAATAACAAAAGAATCATCAACACAACATTTCTTCCCCATAATGACCATTTAGGGGGATTCCAAGGTCATCCCTGAATTTGTAGAATTTATTATTTGGTAGTGCCTTAGTGAAATATTTGCAACTTTCTCTTCTGTATCACAATAAATAATATCAAGCACATCTTCTGAAACCAACTATTGAATAAAATGATACTATACATCTACCTGTGTAGTCTTGTTGTGGAAAATTGGATTCTTAGACATCTAGATACTGAATAGCACTTTGATCACCACAAATCAACTGTGTGGGTTTTTCTTGTTGTTCATGTAAACCATGTACAACTGTTCTTAACCAAGCTGCTTCACATGCTACTATAGCAGACTGTTTTATACTTTGCTTCTATTGTGGAGAGTGAAACTGTAGGTTGCTTTTTAGTACTCCAAGCAACTGTTGTTGAACCCATGCTAAATGTATAACTTGAAGTGGATTTCTTGTCCTAAAGTAGACTTCATGTCATCCATACAACCTACCGAATCTGAGTTTGTATAACCAATGAAATTGATAGCCTCTATGGATCTAGATTCTATATACCAATCCATAACCAATTGTACCATGCATATACCTCAAAATTTTCACAGATGCTTCCCAATGTTTCTCCAAGGATCTGGCATAAATATTGAAACCATGCTAACTGCAAAAGATATATCTAGTCGAGATATACTTAGGTAGATCAAACTTGCAATCAATTAATGATATAGAGTACTATCTACTAGATTTGAGTCATCATTTCAATGTAGCTTCAACCCAATTTATTTTTAAGAATACTATCAAATCAAATCCATCTGCTATTTTCGATTTCTCTGCTTCCAAGGAGGGGAGGCAGTAAAGGGAATTAGTGTGTCAAGCCAATAGGAATTTTTGGTGTCTTGTTCTAGCGAGTAGGGTAGCAAGATATGGTCTTTTGACCAACAATAAGGAAGGTTGGCAAAGGAACACTTGTCTAATGCATATGCTAGCAAGTGCCTAGTTAACTGTCATAGCTTTGCCTCCACTTCGACATGAGTTGTTGTGCGTGTCCATACCAAAAACTAGGTTGGTGGGTTTATCATGAGATTTTTTTCATTGAAGACTGAGACTATGCCTAAGTGATGTTAAATTTTCTCTAACCATGGTAAACAAACTCTGCACTCTAAGAGAATTTCTACAGGAAACTAGATAGCAACAAACTTAAGGCTACTCAAAAGAGTCAAAACTGTATTGTGCAATTAATTCTAAAATCTATAAACATATAGTGGAGAAAATATATAACGAAACCATAATAAATTGATTGCAAAAACCTGCTATTGTTTTCACTACTTCTGAAAATAAAAATCTTCTACAGGAAAACAGCGAAATACAAACTGTTGAACTGAAAATTGAATCAATAAACCTATGTCCCTATATTCTCTTTTATAGACTGAGAAGAAGAGTAGGTACAATGAATTTGGACACATGCATGATAGAGCCTTGGCCTGAGATGATTTGAGGCATGCAAGCATGCATCCTCCTTGAGATAAATGCCTTAATTACTACGTTGCATTCACTTCAATAAATTGAGCTAGGTTGCATGCGCCTTATTAAACTGATGCATTCAAACTTCAAATAGAAACTTGATGCATGCAAATTCTAACTAAAGAAAAGACAGAAATAGAACTAGCCTGCTAAAACCAGAAATGTCAGCATGGGAATGCTTAGATTTGGCAAGTTTAAGCCAGAAACACCGACTCCATAAACACTTGGTTGATTAGTGGCAGTCGAATTCACTGAAGGTAAAGGCATGGATACTCACAAATCAGATGGGCCAGGAACTTCCCCACTGATGGGCACATAAAAAATTACCCATCAATGCCTCACATTGGGTGTTAACAACACAATATGTAAGCCATCAATCAGCCAACGAGGAATCACTAAGCTATGTGGAACAGGGCCCCAAGGAAGATAAGAATTAAGAGGAATTTTTAATTAGAGGATTAAACACAATATCCCTTACCTACAACAATTCTATGTGGTTTCCCTCCTCTAACGTGCCTCCTCCAACACTGATATGCACTAGAGTAACCGTCATCCTCCAACACTGCAAACCCACCACAAACCCATGACCAGAAAATGGTGGAAAAAAACGCTGAAAAAACGCTTTGCACCAGAGAACCAAGATTGCTATGCACTAGAAAAATTTCCCTCCAAAACCAGAAAAAACAATGGAGAAAACCTGAGAAAAAAAGATGGATAAAAACCACAGAGAAACTCACGAAAAACCCTATGCATCATCATGCAGGATTATGGCTTATGGTGGAGGCATGGGCAGCATTTTGAAATCAAATATGCCCCATCATATTGCATATTTATATAGTATATAAAAAAACCCCTTTTACCGTTAATATACCACCAATATATTGGCATATAATTTTTTGATTTTTAACCCCCCAAAATGAACGAACGTGATATCATATTGGTCCCTAGGTGATGCCCTCATGCTCACTATGTTAATGGAAATAATCAGGTTAATATGAAAATATACCATCTCTGAATTTATTTTATTAACATGATTTCAAAACATCATTCCCAACCAATAGAATATTTACAATATAAACTCACTTTTCCCAAAAAATCATTTGGTCATTTCAACTAAGTCTAGAAAAATAACATCGTTCGATGGAAGATGATTTGAATCCCATTCTACAATCCCTTGTAGGCTTCCATCTCATCCTATACAGGCTTGTAGGCTGAGATGGAAGCCTACGACCCAAAATTGGCAGCCAGGCCTGTAGGTTTTGATGGAATCTATCCATATAAGCCTACAAGGCCCCTATAGGCAACCTTCAATCTATAGGATCCTATAGGCTACCATGTAGGCTTCATCTCAACCCATAGGGGTTTGATAAGTGGAAGGGAACCAATACCATCCCAGGAGAATCAAATGGAAGTAAAAAATGGGCAACAACGTCAACTAAGGAATTAGGGATGACATCAAGAACAGATTGGAAGGAAAAAGTTTAACAACATGTGGCATATTTGATAAAGGGGATTCAACCTATTTGTGATTAGTAGTGAGGAGTCATGATTGTACCCTCCATAGGAACAAGAGAAGATAATTATTCAGTATTTAGACAAGAAAGAATTGCAAATATGCTGGAGGCAATCAAATATTTCCCTTTTTGTTTGTATTGTCTTGCATTTACTTAACACCACTAAGATGGTTGTTATCTTTTTGTCATGACATATTCACTTGAGGTTGTGGAATCAAAATTCTAGTGAGGGTTTCAATATTTCCATTCATCTTCCAACATGTCTTCCCTTGCTCTAAAGAGTCATGAGGGGAGTGGGGAGGAATATTTGCAATCATTCAAAAAATAGACATATTCATTGTAGATCTTGCAATTAAAGAATAGTTTTGTGTGATCCATATGCTACATCCTGCAGGTGAGACTACTCATTGAGGGTCAGATTGGCAAGTTCGAACAAGCCCTTTTCCATGTTTACATCCAAACAAATTATGGTCGGATATGAAGAATCTACCTAAAAAATAGTAATAGAAAATTTATCTTATTGAATCATCTTTGGGAATTTATCTCTCTAGAATGTGGATGAGGCATTCATTGGAAACTCGTCATAGTGAGATTTACCTCTATAATTCACATATAATTCAAAATAACATAAATAAAAATATTCCATCAAATAAAATTTATGTTGTATTCTTTATTTAATTTGACCACAAGGTTATTTTTGGACTAAAAAAATTGAATCCCAATTGAATAAGCAAAGGACAATTAGAAAAGTAAAATAAAAAATTGCATTTAATTTAATTGCAAAAATCCACAAGTGTACAGGCGTGGTTAAGAATATATGGGGTTTAGAAGAGAGGACAACCTTTTAGAGAGATTCTAGGTGGAGTTGGACAAGAATATAGTGGGAAATGATCTATTTATGTTCCCCATCACTTCAAACCCTTGTTTTCACTACATAAACTGAAGTAGAGAAGCACTCACATGAATGATGTCCCTGAATCCATAGATGCTGATGAAACATAATTGTATCTCTACCACCACCATCTGCAATCTAAATATGAAGTAATTGAAGATGGTCAAAATGACAATCCAAATGATAATCCATGTACTAATGTTGACATGAGTTATAGGAGACATGTTGGAAAAAACTGTCTGAAATCACTAATATGCTGATAAATACTTTGGGAATAACTTGCTTAAAGTACATGTTATCACGGGGACAAGTGAACCTAGTAGAAATAACCACACCAATTTTTATTATGGCCCAAGTGGCACAAATAGGTATTTCGGCCCAACTAGGCCCCAAATAGCAAAGATGCACCAAAGGATACTTTGTCCTTTGGAAATGTTAAAAATATTTCATGAGGCAAAGAGTTCACATGATATATATTCTTTATACCTTTCAGTATCCACCAAGCAATACATAGATTGATTGTACTTACAACTATTTTTCCCACATTTTTTGCACATTCAAAAGCTTCAATATCTCCATATAGAATTACACCCAAAATATCTCCATAACCATCGACCTACCTGTCAACCAGTAAAAAAAAAGTGAGAGTAAGTAAAAATATTCATGCTAAAACCAAATCCCAAGTAGTGTAGTATTGTCACCATAAATAACAAATAAATGGGAGTAAGTAAAAATTTAATGTGCACCGTGAAGTATAATGAAAATATAAGTTTTGACACCAAATCCATAATATATCATATGCTTTATACAATGAAGAAAATACCATGAGAAGGTAAGTTATTATATATTTACTTAAAAACCAATCATTCATAAAAGCTAAAAAAATCACTCCAATAATAACAAGGCTGCATGGCACATACCTGCCGAAGCCCAAAGTTAGTTTGATAGGTAGAATCCTTGGTTTGTTAGACATGTAAATAGTTATACTCGATTGCTTCTTGATCATATTTTTTTATGTTTATGTTACATTGGTTCAAGGGTTGGTTTGTTGAGCTTGTAAAGCTTATACTAGATTGTTTGTTAATCATATTTTTTTATGTTTATGCTACACTAGTTCAGTTATTGGATAACCCAATGAAAATGATTATTTTTTATTTTTATTTTACATTGGTTTAGTTATTGGATAACTGCAATATTATTTGTAATGAATTAATGCACAACTTTTAAAGCTCACCAAAATTATTAGGGATAAGCTTCATGCATTAATTATAAGAATATAATACACTTATTGAAAATCCTCCTTGAAAGCTCATTCTTATTACCTATTTAATAAGAATCAAAACACATATACACAAATTACAAACTAAACGAAACCTTCATGTTGGTTACAGCGTTCATTTTGTAATTCCACATAACCAAATATCTTTAATTCATGCAGAGTTATTTGAGTAGTGGTTGGGTGGACTCATGTTTTTCATGTAGGCTAACAATATCCCAACATAGATTAACCAACCATTGGGAAATCAATTTTAAAAGGAAGAGTCATGTTCACTCATGGGTATTGGTACTGGATAAGTTTTGGAGCTATTGTTGGTTTTTCTGTGCTTTTCAACATTCTATTCACATTGACTTTGAAGTAACTAAACTGTAGGAACTTGACGTGAAGGATAGTTTAGGATAAATTGAAAACTCTCTCTTCAGAGACCTACATATGTCATCTGAAGTTTGTCCCGGGTAAAACTAAAGCTATTAGTTTTTAGGAGGTTCTTAAAAAAAACATGTTAATCTTTATGAATTAAAGAAAGATCATACTTGTAACAATATCATTTTATAATTAATATACATTGAATTATTTAAAAAAATAATAAAAAATGAGAAAATGTAAAAACAATAATACATCCAAACTTATTTTTAAAAACATGAGAAAATATGTACTAGTAAACCTATAAAATAATAAAAACTAGTTGAAGTTACTGAAATAATAAAAACTAGTTAAATTATTCACTTTTCACTTTTGTTACATTCATTTTGATACTAAAAGTATCCTTAAAAAGTTCTTGATAACTTTTACCTCTACGTGATCTCTGGCCAAGGTTGATGTTGCATACGCATTGATATAGTTGCCAAGGTTAATGTTGCCTACGCATTGATATAGTTGACTTGTTGAGGATATATTTGAAATTTTCCATTACATGTAAACTGCAATCAAGGAAAACCAATATATATTTACACTGGTCCGTTACATATAAACTGCAATAAAGGCGAACTACTATATATATTTGCACTTGTCTATTACATGTAAACTGCAATAAAGGCGAACCAATATATATTTTCACTTCCCAATCACATATAAATTGCAATCAAGGCGAACCGGTATAAAATCTTTAAATACAAGTTCTCCTCTACATATTTCATCTTAATCTCGTAAGTTCCTATACATCAAAACCAAAAAAATAAATAATATAAACGAGTTCATTTTTTTTCATTATTTGCGATACTTGTAGTAGAATTTTATTGTAGAGTATTCTTTTTCTTTAATTCTACACCAACGTTCATTAAAAAAATAAAAACACTAACCTTTTTTGGTGAACTCTTGCATTTTCCAAAGCTTTAATAAAGCACATTGACTGTCCAAGCCCATCAGAGCGTGGAACTATCATGTGATAAGCGTCACAGAGATTGATATCCTCACTTCATTGGATGTTAAAGACTTTCCATCATCTGGTTTGGAGAAAAGACAAAACTATGCTTAACAAAATCCCCAAATCTGGAATTTGCACTTTTTCGTTCTTGCGCGGGACTGGGGTGGAAACCGGCGACAGAGTGAGACTACCCATCTTCTTGTGAACCATGGAAATAAAAAAAATTAAATAAAAATAAATTGCTTGATGGGAAAGAAAAAAGAAAGTGCTAACATGTTTCACAATGCCATAAGAGTAAATTAACAGTTGTTGTCACTTTCCAACTTTGAATCCTTCTCCTCCTCTTTTGCAGGCATATTGTATTTACATACAGAGATATTAAACATTCTTAAAATCAACCATACCATTCATTCTCAAACCATACCATTCATTCTCAAATAAGAAATGACTGAAAACCATAATGTAGTATAATTTTTTGGAACAAATTAATTTAGCGTTACTATTTTTTGAGTAGGAAATGCAAGTTAAAAATTTAGTGCATGCCTGATAAAAAAAATTGCATATTGTATCATCTCCACTTGATCATATATATGATTCTTCATCACTGATGATGGCTCAGGCTCATGAGATTCACCCAACACTTTCCATACACTATACATATGATATGTGATCACCTCATTTATAACACAAACCAATATAATAATAATAAAACATAAACACTAAAAAAATAAAGCCATCACTTGCTATGACATTGTAACCTCATTAATAAATGTCCATGAATGTTAACACTTGGCAAAGAAAATTTCACTATGTTCATATACCATACACAGTTGTCGCTTGGCTTCATTAACGAGTAATCACAACCATGCATTATAGGTGGTTTTGTCCCCTTCAAGAAAAGGTTTAGTAAAACTACTTATATAGCCATTTTTAAGTACCCCTATGCTAGACTACCGTCTATTTGGTGGATAGGTAGATGTTAGACATGATAGCTAGCAGTGGTTGGAAAAGGGTCAAAACTGTATTACTTTCATTTGGGTTTTGTACGCAAGTTATGGATTAGATGTGAAGAGGAGAGAAGAGAAACTGAGAATCCCAAAAACAGTGCATTAATTCATTGTTTCGACCAAATTCATTAGTGATGTTCTTAAGAGAATAAATTGGAAGTAAGTGCAAATCTAAGATATACTCAGATTTAGAGGTAATTGGTGATACGTTCTTCATACTAGATACCCTGAGAAAGGGGATAGGACACACCTAACAACCAATCTCCCATGCAATCAAAATTCTCGGCCATTTATAATTAGAGAGCATAGTGGGAACCGAGCATCTCCTATTCATAGTTAGAATGATTTCTCAGCAGGTAAAAACTTTGATTGATGCAAATAGAAGCGTTCCAGACATTATACATATGCTCATCTCATTACAGTAGGATTTTTTGTTTCAATGTGACATTATACATATCTTTGGTTTGGAGGAAATAAAATAAGAGAAGCAAGAGAAAGGTCGCAGGTTTGAATATGGTATTGAATGTGCCATTGTTTTGCAGAGCCGAGAAAGCACTGAGTTTCACCGCTATATATCTCCCTTTCACTCCCCTTACAAGTCCATGAAATGGGACTACGTTTTCATGGTCAATCCTAATGGTATGTACTCTCACTCTTCATTTATTGGACATATGGCATATGATAATGTTATTTCTATTCAGCACTCTGATATAATCCATCGACATAGATGAAGGGGCAAATGGGAGTATTTGCAGGGAGTGGAAAAAATTACCTCCCAAGATAAATGCATAACTCTTTGCAAGTTTGCAACCCTATCATGAAAGGGACATGTTTTAATCAAATGTGGACTGATATGTTTAGAGGAACATAGATGAACCAAACAAAACATAGATAGAACTAGAATTAACAGGAACATAGATGAACAAAACAAAACATAGCTAGAACTAGAATTAACATCAAGTATGCATGTTCTCTTTTCACCTGCTAGCAATTTCAAACCCTTATGCTCTTAACATGATGACTTTCTGCTGCTACAGAGTATTTCATCTAACCGAAAGGCACGCTTTAACTAATTTGGATTATTCCACTGACCTTCAAACTTGTCTGTGATCTATGATGCATTTAGAGTTTTCCAACTTGCAAAGAGATTAAGCTGAAAAAGAGGAAGAGGCAGCAGTAGCAGTGAGCATCTGAAGAGGTTGAAGCATCTTAGAGGTGAAGGAGGAGGTGGTGGGAATGAAGGAGATGCAAATTTAGTCCATTTAAGATGCGCAGATTGACTACCATTTATTTAATAGAGGCACAATAGAAATCCACAAGTCGAGTTTATGGACATTGGTGGTTGCTCGCCAATGAATTGAATTAGATGCCTATTTTATATATATTATCATAATATAATGTAATGATAGCAATTTGCCCAAATAAACATCGATAACTTTGCCCAATTATGGAATAACAATGATCAATTCCATTGAAGTAACATAGGTAATAATGCAAAAGTAAACAGTGGCCAAATCTTCCCAAGTGGACATTGGAAAAACAGTGGTAAATCTACCCAATTAATACTGCCAAACAGTGATAAATTCTGCTCAATTTGAAAAGTTTTGAACTAACTGAAATCTAACTTATTGAGTTGATTGTCTTTATAACACGTGTTTATGGGAAACATTCTTAATCTCATGCCTTTTTTTCTAATTATGCAATAATATTTCTTACTTCTATGTCCATCAGAAGAGAAACCTTTTCCATTCTATTATGCATTACAGCCATAAAAATTTGCAGAACCCATCACAGCCATAGAAACAACAAGCAGAGACAGTATAAAATAATATCGTGGTAAGAATACAAAACGTCCTTAACCAACGCACTCTCAGTGACCTTAGAATCCTCGTGGGAAACCTCAACATATCCATGCAGAGCCGCTGCCTTGCCATTTACCGGGTTCGAAAACCTCAAAATATCCATGTAGAGTTGTTGCCTTGGCATTTACCGGGTCCAAAAACATCAACATATCCACGCAGAGCCACTGCCTTGGCATACCGGGTCCGTAACCAATATTTGATTCAAGACCACCAAAAACAAAGCTAGAAAAAGCGAAGTAAGAAGCATCTGAGCCATCAAAGCAAAAGACAGAATCAAGGTCTTGTGGTTGGTTGCCTTTATAGCTAATGATACGCAATATGGGCTAGCTCCAAGAATATTGATTTCTATGGTTATTAATCTACGTATTTGGATGAATTCCATAGAACTGGGCAGTAGGTTAAATGAGGAGACAATAGACTTGCCGCAGAGATCTCATCCATGAGTATCATAAACGACCCGGCACCACACCAGCAAAAAATGAGGGTTTCTCGTTTGCAAAGAAAAACCCCATCCATAAAAATAACAACAACAATAAAAATTGCAAATGTCTGAATGACTTACCTTGCCATGGTGGTCATGGTGGTCACGGAATTCATAGAAGGTCATGGAACCTCTATCAGACATCTATTCTCGACCATCTTACTGAATTCAACAAATCCAATGCGCTCACCGGCAACGCCCCCTTCCTCATTGATATATCTTGTACAAGAGTGCCACTGTAGGCGGAGCACCTATGATTTTCCTCACAAAATCCTATCCTTCACTCTATCCTATACAAGATCCAAACCTAGGTTAATTACATTCTAAGAGACTTTTTCCATTATAGAGACATTCATGGTCTGATATCTTTGTTGGCTATCGAGCCGTTGGTACACCATAGTTGAGTTGTGCATCTTGGATGATGTATTAACATGGTTCAAGCATCAATCCTTATTGAAGGGGTTAATCCTAACTATTCCCACTTTGGAGCATTTTTATGAAGCGATCGTAACATTGAAAGGGGTATTTTGGGACATCTTTTTGTTGTTATTATTATTATAATGATGCATTCCCTCTTTAAAGGTTTTTTTTATTGTGTAGTTGACATAAAAAAATATTGCTTTCACCATTACTTATGCTTATTTTGAAATTAATGTACCTTTGTTTATGGATTATAGATTATTTTATGGAAAAAGTTTGATTACTTGGAAGAAACCCTGGATTGATTACTAAGTGGGCATAATTTAGGGTACAATGAGTATTGCTTAATGGACAAGTTATTTTAATGATTATGTGGTGGTGATTAATGGACAAGTGTTTTATATGTAGTTGACATAAAACAAACGTGGACCACTACTTATGCTTATTTTGAAGTTAAGGTACTTTTGTTTATGGATTATAGATTATTTTGTGGTAGTTTGATTACTCGGAAGAAACATTGGATTGATAACTAAGTGGGCATAATTTAGGGTATAATGAACATTGCTTAATGGACAAGTTATTTTAATTATTATGTGTTGGTATTTTACCATATGCATGGTATATAAGCCATAAATATATTAGAGGCATGAGATGTTGGTCTTCCTCCTCAAACCATGTCTAGGGTTTTCAGGCCCATCTCTAATTAAACTCAAAACCTACTAATGGTGTTCATATTTTTACTAGAATACTTAAGGTGTCCTAGATCAATGTTATGTGATCGATTGAGGCCTTATTCATTGCCTTCATCCCTAAATTCTTACTTTAGAGCCTAAGGCTTGGGCTTCCTCTATCAACCATATCTAGTTCCCAAAAACCCATAGCTAGTGCTCAAATCCTCCCAATGGAACCCATATCCCTTCTTGGATACTAAATATTACCTAGAGAGGTTCAATGTTACTATTAGAGAACTCTTTCATGGATCTAGAACCATCAAATACACCTTAAGGCCTAAGGATTGAATTTTCCTTTCCTAACCATGTCCAAGAACTTGTGACCCATACTTGATTCTCAAAATATCATAATGGTGTCCATGTCCCTAGTCAAAATCATAATACCCCCTTGTCCAATGTTATGTAGTAATAAAAAAATTGATCCATGCTCGTCAAGCAATCAAATATTCCTTTATGGCCAAATGTTATAATTTCCTCCTTAAAAATTTTCAAGGACTCATGACCCATATAAAATACTGCTAGAAACCTCTTAATAAACCCCATAACCTAACTATGACACCAAATATCCAAAAAAAATATGGTGGTTGAGGCCTTCTTGATGGCCTTCAATCCCTAGAAAATTTCTTTAGGGCCTAAGACACGTCAACCCAAAAACCCATCCACTGAGATGAACACTTAGTTCTCAATTCCTATTAGTGTCTCTCGTATTTCTACTTAGAGGCTCTATACCCCTTAGAGAGGTCATGTGTGGTAATTTGAGGCAATAATAATGGCCCTTGATTCCTAGAAGTTTTATAAATTAAGGCATTGGATCCTTCCCAAACCGTATATATGGACTTGAGATACATATGTGGATATCAAACCTCCTAATAGATTTAATGTCCACACTTCGAATCCAAACATCCCCTATATAGGCCTTGTGTTGTGGTTTTCAACCTCCTTCCTAGCCCTTTATCCCTAGGTGTGTATCTTCAGGGCCTAAGTCCTCGGTTTCCTACATTTATCTTATCTAGATCCAAGACCTATATATGAGGACTAAAACCTACTAATGGTGATCATATCCCCATTTAGACGACATGTATCCATAGTAGAGGTGAATTATTCATGTGTGGTGCTTCGAGGCATTGTTCATGGCTCTGTATGTATCAATTATTTTGTTAGGTCCAACGGCATGGTATTCCTCCTAGAACTCCATTCTTGACACCTTGATACATGTACATATTTCTCAAAACCACCTAATGTCACTAACATCCTCAATCATAGGTCGATGATACACTCAAAAGGCCATGTGTGGTTGGTGGAGAATACTTTCTTAGCCCTAGATGGATAGAAGATTCATTTAGGTCTTGAGCTTCATGCCTCCTCCCAAGACCATGTCCAAGCCCCCAAGTCTCTAAGACTTGGATACATAGTGCCATGAATATCCTTGTGAAGTCATGCATGGGACCTTAATGCATTGTTCATTTTTTTGGATGCATCAATAGTTTCTTTAGGCCCATAGGCATGGTCTTTTTCCTAGAATTTCATTCCAAAGGCATTGATACACATACATATTTCTCGAATCCACCTAATGGAATTGTCATTCTTAATCATAGGCTAATGATACCTTTAAGAGGCTATGTGTGGTTGGGCAAGGAAATCTTAGAGGGGGAGGAGGGGATTTGGAAACTAGATTCGTGAATCTATGTTAGAGCTTGAGAAGTTGTAGTGGAACATGGGAAAGGATTTCATGGATAAAGACTCAATATCTATATCGAAAATATAAACCTTCTATATATCATGCAATAGTATATCAACAAATCAACATGCTCCAATGGTCATCTAACACATCGAAAACCCAAGAATGAATAAAAGAAAAAAAATATAGATCAATTCGATAAGGATAAATGCCTTACAACATATTAAGATTGAATAAAACTGAAAATATGTTAGACTAATTCCATAAGGAAAAATGCCTTATGGAGTAAACATTGATTCCTAAGGAAAAATGCTTTATAAAGAAAAAATGTATTTTTTTGAAATATATTGCCATTTGATTTAAAAAAGCGCATCACTTTTATCTTAAAAAAGTAGGACTTCCTACAAGAGAAAGATGAGGGTATATAGAAATGGTCAAACAAAGAATCCAACAGAGACACCTTTAGTCAAGTTGCCCCTCAAAATTTCAACTACGTTTGCACCAGAATTGACACTAAAGATATATATTTGGAGCTCATTGTGCACATCGCCAACATCAATAAGGAAAAATATAAAATATACAAAATCCATTTCACAAGTTGTTTAATATCATATAGGCGATATCCCTTCCATCACTACAACAAAAACTGGATTTAGCGTCGAATTTAGCGCCAGATTTTAGTGTAATTTTTTCTCAATTGTGATGAACAATCTGGCGCTAAACTTGGCACTATTGTACATTTTCGTAAAACGCCCTCTATTGCATTTTTTTTCCATCCTTTTTAACATCCATTTTTGCGTCCATTTTTGCGCCCAATTTTTTGCATCTTTTGTTACGCCTTTATTTCCGCCCAATTTTGTAACTTCTATTGCATCTTTTTTTGCGTCCTTTGTTACATCCTTGTTTGCACCTAGTTTCACGCCCAATTTTGCATCCAATTTTGTGTCTTATTTTTCTCCTAGTTTTTCATCGAGTCTTGCACCCAATTTTGCACCATGTTTTGCATAAAATTATGTGTCCAATTCTGCATCTAACGTTGCATCTAGGATTGCATCCAATTTTCGGCCCAATGTTGCGTCTAGTTTTGCATCCAATTTTACTTATAATGTTGCATCCCCATTTGTATCTAATTTTGTATCTTGTTTTACGTCTTTTTTTGTATCCATGTTTGTGCCTAATGTTTCATCTCATTTTACGTCGTATCTTGCATCTAGGTTTGCACCTAGTGTTGCATCCCGGTTGATGTCTTTTTTTGCATCTATGTTTGAGCCCAATGTTGCACCCAGA
>LPNX010456785.1:198770-209984 GCA_001517045.1 Pseudotsuga menziesii | reverse complement strand
TGCATCCATCTTGCACTACTACATTTTTTACCTTTATAAATACATTCCAATATCATTAGGGCATGGAGGAATCAAACCACCAACCTCCTGCTTGTAAAATAGGCACTCTTCCATTGAGCTAGCACCCTTTAAGAATCGGGAAGAGGAGCAATATTAACACATAGATTTGATAATTTGTAATTCTAATAAAAGACAATAAGATCCAAAGACATTCAAGCTTAAAATCCAATTTAATTTTTCAAACACACTAATAAGCACAAAAATATACCGTTCTTAGGAAACAAAATATCGTAAACAGTTTCACAATCTATTAAAGTGGTCCGCAAAAGAGTCGTAGAGAACAACATAATGCATTGATGCATACCTAATAACCTAAAATTGATATGGACAAAGAATAAGGGATGTGTTTAAGAAATAGTTGTAGAATCCAATTGAGGATGTGTGTGTTGCTACATAAATTTTGTTATTCATTGTTGAGGTAATTTTGTTCAGCAATGGGATGGTAAGAGAAGAACTCATGAATGGTTACTAAAAGAAGATGCCTACAAACTAAATAGTGCTACAAACTAAAGATAAACTTGGGGAACATTTCTTAAATCTGATAAGAAGTACATATAATTCCATTATACCTACCATCTACAAAACCTGTACCTACTACAGCTTCAAAATCAACCACTATCTATAGAATAAAGACAACACATTCACATCCCAGCTAGAATAGACCATACCGTAGTCATGGCCTATTAGGAGAGGGTATGCACATTCAAAAATAAGGTTTATCAACCCCAGAAGAATGATGCCTAAGTGAACAGTCCAAGAGTAGCCCAGAGAAATGAACACGGTCTACTTTATCAGCAGCAAAATGGAATTATCATGCATTCTTCATGTGCTAACAAATGGAATTCAATTCAAAGGAAATTGTGAAATTATTAGTGAGTCCAATATGACTACAACAATAATCCAGTTTCAATGATGGAGAAAAAACATTTCTTAGCTCATGTATGCTCTAGGATACTCTCATATATCGACATCTGCAAGCCTGCAATGTATAACCTTTATTTACCTTCATCAAAAGGTGAGGGATATGACAGGTTGCAGAAGAGTGCCAAATACATACAGTACTTGATGCTTGGCATATCCCATAGCAATATACAGCAATGTCAGTTTCAATGTATCTTGAAATTTGATAATGAAATTACTGTTCTAAACAAAATCCATGTGTAAGGATAAAATGTCTAATTTATATCGAGATTTCATGAAACGTGTGCTTCCAACCTTTTAGCTTTCGAGCACATTTACCTGTTTGCTAATAAAAAATAGAGCAGAAAACTTTGCATCTGCAGAAGCTTTCTTCAAGATGCAAGACTGTAAACACAAATAAAGCTAGTAGCAAATGCTACCTTACAATGCTCATCTCTACAATGCATGGATGCAAAATTCAGTCCAGTTACATCATTTAGCACTTCATAGATGAAAACTCAAATGCAATTTCTGAATATAAATGCACATATGCAACATTGTATGAAAGACTTGGTTCCCAGGGTTTCACGGCTTTGAAAGTTTGAAACTCAAAATATCCTCATGTGCAATATCAACCGTGGAGGATTCTCCTTTCCTACCAATAAATATTCATGAAACCAATCAGCTAATACCCCTTCATTGACTGCATGTCATGACACAATCATAGTTCTGGAACCAAACCCTTTTTAAGTAGTCGTTTTAAGACTCTTTGTGCTCTCCTTTTCTCTCCTGTTTTTGCAAAATGAATAATGAGAGACCGAAATGCCCTAGAATTTAACACAAAACCTTTTTCCAACAGTTCTTTAAGAAGCCTTGTAACCTCAATGCTGTTGCGATATTTGCACCATGCACAAATCTGACTATTGTATGTTGGGATGTTGGGAGTGAACCCTCTCTGTTTCATTTCATGCAAAAAATCGTTGGCTTCACGCATCATACTTGCCTCAGCAAAACCACTAATAAGCACATTATAATTATCAGGATTAGGATTGAGTCCTTTTGTCATCATTTCACCATGCAATTTGAGGATCTCTTTTAGATTTCTTGACCTTCTATACCCACCAATAAGCGTGTTATAAGTTACAGAATTGGGTGCAAAACCTTTTGCCACCAATTCGTTCAGCAAACTATTTGCCTCTTGCATCATTCCTAGTTAACAAAGGCCAAAAAGGAGTACATTATAAGTTACAAGAGTTGGAGCTAGACATTTTCTCATCATTTCCCAATACAACCGAAATGATTCCTTCAAATTTCCTTGTTTACAGTGTCCATCCATAAGAGCATTGTAAGTGGCTACATCTGGCAATAATCCTTTCTCTGACATTTCATCCCAAACGGCCTTTGCTTTTCGTGTCATTCCCATTGAGCAAAGAGTTTGTATCAGTGCATTGTAAGTCCTAATGTTTGGAACAAGATCATTCTCTAGTAGTTGTTCATGCACCTGGAACACCTTCTGTGAGTTGCCATTATTAATGTAACCACGAATCAGAGTTTTGTGAGTTATATAGTCCGGAGAAAGCCCTCTCTCGCTCATCTCATTCAAGAGCTCTTCGGCTTTTTCCATGCTTCCTAGATTGCAATACCCAGCTATGAGGGTGTTGTATGTAGCAACATTAGGCATTAAACCATTCCTCATCATTTCATCAAGAAGTTCAAATTCCTTGTTAACATTACTGGCCTTGCAGTATGCATGCATCAGGGTGTTGAAAGTGATGCAATCTAGAGCTAAGCCCTTCTGGTGCATTTCACTAAAAAGTTCCTTGGCTTCATTTATCTTACCTCTGTTGCCGAGGCCATTGATGAATACATTGTAAGTGACAACATCAAACATGAAGCCCTTTTTAATCATTTCCTCCCCAAGCTTAAATGCTGCGATCATATTTCCTTGCTTGAAGAGCCCATCAATAAGTGAGGTGTAAATAATAGAATTAGGAAAGAAACCTTTCTCAAGCATCTTTTGGAATAGATCTTTTGCTTCTTGCATTTTCCCATTTTTTCTTAATCCATTGATAAGTGCAAAGAAAGTAACAACATTGGGAATCAGTTGTTTCTGTATCATTTCATTGTGCAGTGCAAAAGCTTGTTGCAGATTTCCTTGCTTACAGTATGTGTCAATCATAATGCTATAAGTCACAATGCTAGGAATCGCACCCATTTTGGGCATTGTATTGAAAACTTTCACTACTTCATCAATCTGTCCTTTTTTGCTAAGTCCATTTATGAGTGCATTGTAAGTGACAACATTAGCTTTCAACCTCTTTTTTTCATCTTGTCTAACAGTTTCTGAGCCTCCTCTATGTTTCTTGTTTTGCAATAGCCATCAATTAGTATTGTGTAAGTGATATGATTAGGGATCACATTTAGTCTTGGCATTTTCTCAAACATCTCTCTTGCTTTGTCTAGTTTTCCTCCCTTGCAAAGCCAATCTATGAGGACACTAAAAATAACAGTATCAAACACAAGTCCTCTTCTCACCGTCTCATCATGAAGCTGAAGTGCTTCCTGAACTTGGTCACTTTTAAAGAGGGAATCAATGAGTGTTGTGTAAGTGACATAAATGGGAAAGAATCCCATGTTCTGCATTTCCTTCAGAATCTCTCTGGCTTCCAACAGTTTCCCTGCCTTGCATAGCCCATTAATAAGAGAACTGTAGGTAATTTCATTGGGCATGATCCCACTTCTCACCATTTCTTCAAAGAGCGTGAACGCCTGTTGAAGCTTCCCTACCCTACAATACGCACTTATCAAGGCTGTATGAGTAATATGATTAGGCTTCAAGTGCTCACCTTGCAAAAGCTCCATCGACAGAAGTTCACCAACTTCATTTTCAGTCACTAGTGCGCTGCTGTCAACAGAAGAAACATGGTTGTCTTGAACCACTTCAGCCTTTGGAATCTGCCCACCAGGTGAACAGCTATTCAACATTTGGACTAGAAGGTTTTGTGCTTCCTGTATCTCACCTCTTATGAAAAACCCATTCAAAAGTGTATTGAAAGTAACAAGATTAGGCGAAACCCCGAGTCGAGGCATGTCATCTCGCAGCCTAAAAGCCTCCTGTATATCCCCTTCCTTGCAGTGCCCATCAATCAATATATTAAAAGAGAAATCATTCTGCACTAAACCTCTTTTGACCATCTGTTGCCACACAAAAAATCGCCCCCTCCAGCATTCCTTGTTGGAAACAACCTTTCAGTAAGATATTATATGTGATGGCATTAGGATGGCAACCCTTGTCAGGCATTTGCTCTATCAATTTCATTCCAAATTCTACATGCCCATGTGTAAAAAACCCCCAAATAAGCGTATTGTAAGACACAACATTAGGCCCACAGCCCTTGGCCTCCATCTCAGTGTCCAAGTCCAGTGCTTTCTCCAACTTTCATTCTTTGCATAAATCATGCAAAACAATATTAAATGTGAAACTATTAGTAATGGTCATCTGTGTGAAGAGATTCCATACCAGGGCAGTGCAGTTTAAGCGATCGAGGGCATGTAAAAGGTCATCCCAGGAACCTAAACTGGTGGGTGCCATCCCATATTTTATCATCAAACCAAATCCATGGCTCTCCTCTCCCTAGATCCTGCCAACTCTTGTTAATGATTCAATCAGCAGGCCAAACAACGCAGATTTCGAATCCAAATCCCCATAGCCCTGTACGAATGATCTGCAGAGATTGAGAATGGGAGTTGCACTATGGTCATAGGCGAGTGCTTGCACGAGACCAGTTTCCTGCAGGAGCCTTTTTGCCTCTGTCAGATTCTGAATGAGGATACAATAGAAATGAGGGGAAATGGGCCAAAAAGCCTTTTTCTCTTCCCCTTCTGCCCACTTGAGGAAATCTTCGGCCACTTTCACAGCCCGTGATGGGCTGCAGCTGCACAGTCTTCTTGATTGGAAATACAAACAGGGAAGCGACCTCATGATACGGGGTGGGATTGATAAGGATTCCTATTTCACTGTCCATCGAGTAAAGTCAAAAGGTCTACAATTACCTGCCAACGGACTTTGTCTCACCAACAAAACTCATTGGAAATCGCCTGCAAGGTCTGTAATGATGAACATGGGAAACTTGTAAACGTTCTGTAGTTGTGGTACTTGATTGTCAAATGGATTGGGGACAATTTCTTATGCGGCCCCATAGATCCATTTCCACAAGTGCAATCATGCATCAATAGCAATGTTACTAAAGCTTTCAAAGACAGTACTATGCTCTCATAGATTTTATGAAAATGTGCATAGACAATGGTAAACAGATGCATTTCTTGACATCAAAATAAACATGGCCAAAAAAACTAAAGTAGTTTCCACACAATCAAGTTTATTAAAAGAGAAGCGTGCCGAGTAAATCCCCTAAGAGTCATCCAAGTTATCTACAAGAATGTGATCCTCAACATTATATTCGTCATCTATATCAATTTCTTCATGTTCCTCCTAATCTACCACTGGTGCACAGTGATGCTTGTTATAGAGTTTCCAGTCCATAGCTTGACAAGCACGTGAACAATAGTTGACAGAACCACATGCAGGACACCTTCTATGTAATTTTATAGAGTTTTATAATTAGTATGGTTTCCTATTAAAAAAAAAAACAATTTTACAGACCATTTTTAGAAAATTTAATTTGTCAATGTTATAGATGTCACATATTTACACGAGTTGTAGATGCACTTGGCTACTCTCAGTACAAACCTGTGTTTACTCTATTGCAATCAATCCAAGGTACTAGAGTCGTTTAGATTTAGAATAAAAATTTCTTACAACAACTCTAGTTCCAACTTTATTGACAATGCAAGGTTATAGTCCATGATGGATGCATATGTAGACGACTATAGTACCTATTCATGTTGACTTCCCTTCGTCATGTAGCACAGGTGGACTTGTGACTAGATGCACAGATGCATCACTCTATTTTCAACACCGTGTATGGTGGCATAACTGTGTTGTGGTATTGGCGGCACATGCGACTACTATTTATTCCAGGGTTATAGCACGGTCTAAGTAAATTTTCTTTTCTTTGAACAATGTCCTTCATTCTGTTCGATAACTAGAAGTTGATTCGTAGGAATTATGAACCAATGAAATGCCAGAATTATTCACCCTTACATTTAATTCAAAATTATACTTGACTTGGTATTTTTTCACTTGCAGCGAAATACTTTTTTTTTTAAATGTAGTGGAGAGATCTTCCTTTATAAAAAAATTTGAATGACCTAGTGGCAATTTTTGTCAATATTCTGCATACATAGAAACTCTGACAGAATGGGTGCGGCCAAAAGCCAGTACATACAAGGTCTAAAAAATATGGAGAAAACTTCAACGTAAATAGGACAAATAATCCATAAAGGATAAATACATAATAAACGCCGATAAATGAATAAGAGATATGAGATGATAGATTACAATTGAGGGCACCTTATAGACCCATTCTATTGAAATGAACAAATATTTGACAGTTTTCTATTCCTATTGTGTATGGTCCTCTCATCTTCTAGTTTGTTTTTTTAATATTTAATTATCTAAGCTTTAGTAATCTTAATCCTAGGGACACCCCCCTTGTACTCAAGGGGAGTCGATCTTCAGTGAGGAGAGGCCTTGTCGAAGTGACAATGACAAGCCTCTTGAGTTACCTTTAGCCTTCCGTTGGAACTAAACACATGATTTTACGCTCTACCACTTGATGAGATGGATATGGCACTAGGTATTGAATGGTTGATGCAATTGGACACTTATACCACCAACCTTGAAGAATAGTTCATGGAATTTAATTGACAAGGACGAAATTATAATTATATGAGCTTGGAGGTGGTGTTGTTCGCATGAGTTCCAACATTGGGAAAACATTATGCAGATCAATCTCTTAGAGGTTCACGACCCATGGAGAGAATGGCCCCTTTGTAGCCCTGATTAGTCATGTGTTGACTATGTTTATAGAGGGCTCGAATGCTTAGCCTAGTCTAGTCATGTGTTGACTGGAATGGTAGTAGGCTAGAGGTCACATTGCGTACTCACTACGTGGGAGTGCTCCTTAGCAGGAGTGATCTATTTTTAATAGAGTGAGAGGAATTATCTATGTTATAGGGATATCTTATCTCCTTATATATTAGACAAAGTCTAATCTAATGTTGAAGTTGACAATTGGCTCTAAGAAGTGTCCCTCACTTCTTAGAGTGTGGTCAAATCAACATTAGAGCTCTTGGAGAAGAATGTGACCGCATGCGAGGAGACATCAACAAGGAGAACTTTTCCATGATGAAGAAATGTTCACGAAGTCAAGACAATCCATTAAGGAAGTCTCGAAGAAAGTGGAAGACAAGAAAGAACACAACTAACCCAGTAAAAGGGGTAAATTGACCCGAGAAGACAAAAATGACAAGTCAACTTGATGATAAATAAAATATAAGTAAAAGTACAAGCTGACCTAATAGTGGAAATTTCTAGTCAACTGGAGAATATATATAGAAGTGTTCTAACACTTCATTTGATACATTCACGACACACTTCTCTCTCTCACAAGTGTGGATCATCTAGCAGGGTTGTCCAAGATTAAAAGGAGCAATATTTGGGGTTCTCACTCTATTGAAACTCGCTACCAGTATTAGGGTTTCTTGTGGAAGGAGAGCACATTCTCGTGCTAGGAAATAATCTTCATGATTGGTATTGTTCTTGTATTGGATTGATTTTCATTTGAGAAAATTTTGTTGGGTTTTCTCCCGTCTGTGTTTCTTAGGATAAAATCTTTTATTTCTTGTGCATGGTTATCATTTAATGATCCTTGCTTTTATTTCTACTGCAAATGAATAATGCTATAATTGTGGGATGAAGTGGATAATGAAATAAAGCTGAAAGAGATGAAAATTATACTGCTAAGCTAAAAATCTAACAGGAGGTTCCCATTACAAAAAAATTCATTTTCAACTTATGAAAAAAGCACAAGAAACAGAAACAAACATATAACAACAAAATCAAGGAAAGTATGTTGCCAAGGAGCATTAGAGTTTTACATTCAACAAACAAGTAAAAAGACTTCAGAATATGATGCATACACTACAAAAGAAGATCACCAGCACTTAGACCAAGAACCAAGTCAATCAACTACAACTAGATAGAGGTGATGATACAAAGAAAACATGCTCAATTACAAAGAATAATATTCACTATGCTTCGAGGACAAAACATCCCTTAGGGGGTGGCAATGTAATAAACATAATAACAAAATAATACTAATTAGGCTAATGAAAGGTCAAAGGCTACACACCTCTTCAGCTCATGACTAGCATATAAATATAAGTCAATGCATATAAGTATACCGTACCAAGGCTCATCTTAGCATCATCATTCTTATCAATCAATCATTACTTAGTACTATAATATACATTTGCAGAAAATCTTTGTATATCTTGTAATAAAAAGGCACTTTTTATTCCATTGTGCTAACCTTGCACATACTATTTTTGCCTCTTTGTACACACTTAATGTGTACCCAGTGTATTCTATATAAACAACCATACACTATTACTAATAGAATATGCATATTGTATGGGAAACAAACACTTATGACTCTTGAGTGTGAGAGAGTTCTCGTTTTTTTCCTTCGTGTTCTTTGCTTTCCACATTTTAGTTGTGAACACACATCGTGACTTGACCTTAGAATTGGTGACTGTAATCTTGTACTAGCATTGCCTCTGTATTGATAGTTAATTATTATTATTGTATTCATTTCACGAGGGTACACCACCTTCTAGTGAGTTAACACCATTGAGGGTCAAATTGTCAACAATGTTTATTATATATTTGGCTGCACTAAGGTATAACGACTTAGAATCAAATACAACTACCACGGTTCAACAACCTTCACTTTTCTTCATCATGCACTAGTGATTATAAATATGCTAAGATAGGGGAACCACAAGTTAGCAAACCATATCATGGGATATGGCAATGAATGTAAGTGGTGCTAACCTATGTTTTAAAAACCGGTTAACTCCGAACTAGAACCTGTCAAGTTGACTGGTCTAACCCTTAGCAACACCAAATGGGAAGAAAAATTGGCTCGAAGGCCAGTTCGGTACTGAACTGGTCAGTTCGATGCCTGAACCAACTGGTTCGGTACCAAATCAGAATAAACCAACCGAGCCCATCAATAACCGACTGAGTTAATCCAAGTCTGCCTAGGGCACGCATGTGGAGGCTAGACAGATTTTTTTATTTTAAATTGACCATATTTGTACAAGTGAAAAATAAAATGTTAAATTCTTAAAGTAATCCTTTTACTTAAATTTTTAACATTACCATTAATTGTTTCAGGATGTTTGAGAGTGGTTCCAACCTCATCAGACCTCATATGCAAAAAGTAGAATTTTATCCCATTCAGAATTCAACAAACTTAATAGTTTTCAGAATTTTGGGATTGCATTGTTTCCACTGGATTATATCACGTATGAGGGTAAGGGGTTGGAATTTAATCATGCACATCAAACTCTTTATGTACTTTGATGTCAGTGGTGTTGATGCCTGATTGTTGAAGTTGATTGAACTCCTCTGTTATGACCTCAATAAAAAAGTACCCTCCGGTCAAGCAAAATCACTTATTAAAAACAGGAAGCTTTTTCTACCTTGTTTTAACACTTGGATTTGGGAAGTTTCATCAAAATTGCAGGGTGTTCACTAATGTCTTTGGAGGATCAATTTCGAGATTCAAGGTAGAGGCAAGGGCTAAAGCCTAGAGGAGGGGAGAACAAGGTGCAATTGATGAATAGGATCCCAATATAGGCAATGATTTTGATGATTAAGTATTTTCAATTTTGATTTGGATATGTATCACACTTGGTTCCATTTTGATATATTATTTTTTAGTAGTCTGAGTCATTGAAATCAAACTGCTCCAAGTCATTGTCAGTTCCGGTTCTAAGCCGAGTTGACCCTCGGCCAGTTCAAAGATTCGTTCCGAGTTTTAAAACATTGGTTCTAACCATGTGTGTTTCAACCAAATGGGAGGTTTGGTGCTGAGCATACTCTATATCTCACTTTGGAACCTCGTATGATGGGTGAATCACCAACTCGCCCTTGGAATCCAAGTAGGCTATCCACTGCAATGCATGCTGACATTTCTTCTTCTATCTATATATGTAATGTTGTATTGCAGCATGAAGGGAGGTCGGTCTATAGCTAAACAAACCTTCAACCTTTATCTCCGAGAATGATAAATCAGAAAAATACCAAGGTCAAACAACACTAGAATGCATCACATTTATTCTCCCTCTATTATGGAGTGGACAATTTTATCACTGAAATTCCTAGTGGATGACAAAGCATGCTGTCAGAATGCATAATTGCAAAAAACAGGCCAATGTCAAGAAAAGTATGCACAAACATCAAGCACATAGATTGCCATCTATGCACCTTGGATTTGTGGGTCTTCTTTCAACTGTTACAAAGATGGTGCATGGGAGCCACGACTGGTGGTCTCTAGGTATCCACCTAGATAGTCCTAGGAAGGAGATGGTTTCTAAAGTGACTTAAGAGGGAAAATATACAAGAAAAGTGAGGAAGGTAAACCATCTATTGGGAAATGTATCTTGTAGAAAGATTAGCAACCCTAAGTGACATGGTTGGACATTGTATAAGTTTTGTATCCTTAATGGCTCCAACGATTGGTTACACCTCTAGATTCAGAATCAATAAGACAGGCATCCTACTGAACCTGATATTGTAGTGCCTGACTGTACCAGCTTGGTATGGATATTTTGTGAGCTTTGTAATCCTGCTAGATGAATTTCTATTTCCTTTTATGCAATGTAATGACTCATGATTTACTCCCTCCCAGTTCTGCTTTTTTACAGAAGGGGCAAATTTATAGCAAGGGCATTAACTTTAGTACCTTATCTATCATATGAATTAAACTTTAGTATGCCACAGATAAGTTAGCTTCTTGCAGAATCTGGGGAGTTCAAGATCCTGAGGCCAGGTAGATGCTTGATTTAAAGCTTGAGAATTGGATTGTTAAACCTCAATTATAGCTTTGCAGTCATAGATAAACTTCAACAAACGGCCTTTATAGATGATAGCTGTGTAATTGAGAGAAAATAGAAACAATCACACATTTTTTATGGGGTTGCAGGATAGCCCAAACTTCCTGGAATTGGGTTGTAGCAGATTATCTTTCTCTATTCATTGCCCCCCTTGAGTAGAAAGGT
>LPNX010456785.1:159934-189518 GCA_001517045.1 Pseudotsuga menziesii | reverse complement strand
TGTAGAAGTTGACATATGCATGTACACACAAATATAACTTGTGTAGTTGAAGGAATTGGTTAACACAACTATACGTAAACTATAGTATAGAAAAAACCTTTGATTTCTTTGTGTATAAGATCACCTTTAAAACAAATATGATTCACTTAAACATATATATAATCCATGTAGTATTCATATATATCTTCAAATGGGATTTAAATTAGATTATGTGATTCACAACTACCCTCCAAATCAAAATACTTTTGATTAACTATACAATAGGAAATGAAAACTAAGATGCCAAATCGAGGAAACCTCATATTTTGATTTTGTTGTCATATTTATTCATCAAGTCATCTTTATTCCACTTTAGCAACATCTTTATATAATGTGCCTATTTTTGCACCTAGACTTGAATCTAGCACAAGAAGAATTTAAATGTAATTTATTTGGGATGTTAAAGTGGATGCAATTTGTGTCCATTTTAGCATCATCATGATATAAACCACTTAGTTTTGCACCTATACAACCTAGCCTAAGGAGAATATAAATGTGATTGATTTGGGGTGCTAAAGTGGACACAATAAATGTAATTGATTTGATGATAATGACATTCACAATTATGTGATTATATGATGATGATGATGACAATGTTGTTGTTGGTGATGACAATGATGATGATGATCCTTATAAGAAAGTGTTGGTAGAGGTAAATAAACCCAATTTCACTACAAGCTCCAAGATTAAAATGTGCTCAATCATAGTTATAAGTTATGCATGCTTAAGATTGTAACTGTATCCCAGTTGTTATGTATGCTTTAAATGGTAAAAATATCCCATATGCTTTAAATGATGACGATGATGAGCTAGATGACAATGGCAGTGATGATGTTTTTTATGATAATGATGATGGAAATGATGATGATGATGATCATCATCGTCATCTTTGTCAATGTCACCATGATTATCACAATAGTCATCATCATCGGCATAATCATCATTCATGTCATCATCATCACCATTGTCCTTGACATCATCATGATTATTGACATTTTCATCAGTTATTCATCATTACCTTTGGCATAAGAAATAACATCTACCCAAAATATGTGATTAGTGGAAAAGGGTCATGGAGGACACATACAATTTATGCATGAAAAATAACAACTTATTTTTTAAGATGATCAACATCATAATTCTCATTGTATTCATCATCATTGTCATCATTCTCCTCATTATCAACAACATTATCATCATCATCGTAGCCATCCTCAATATCATAATCATTATCCTCATTGTTATCTTCAACATATAGGTGTAAAACCGGATGCAAAAGTGGATAAAAACATGGATGCAAAAAAGGATGAAAACATGGATGCAACAAAAGTAGGCGCAAAAGTGGGTGCATAATGGGGTGCACCAAAAATGGATGCAAAAGGTGATGCAAAAGTGGATGCAAAAAATGATGCAAATGTGGAAGCAAAACATGATGAAAAAAGTGGTGCAAAAGTGGATACAACCATGGATGTAAAATTGGATACAAAATTGGATGCGAAAGTGGATGCAACAAAAGTAGATGCAAAAGTAGTTGTAACACCCAACGCAAAACTCGATGCAAAAGTGGATGAAAAAATGGATGCAATAACTGATGTAAAATTGGATACAAAAAAAGATGCAAATGTGGATGCAAAAGTTGAAGCAAAAGTGGGTGTAAAAGTAGGTGCGAAAATGGGTGTGAATTGGGATGCAAAAAAAGTGGATGCAAGAGTGGATGCAATAGTAGATGCAAAAAAAGACGTAAACATGGATGCAAAATGGGATGCAAAAAGGGATGAAAATGTGGGTGCAAAAGTGGACGAAAAAGTGGATGCAAAATTGGATGCAAAAGTGGATGCAAAAATGGCTAAAACAAAACGAGATGCAAAACTAGACTCAAAACATGATGTAAACTTTGATGAAAAACTTGGTGCATGAAGGGATGCAAAAAATGAAGTAGAAGTGGATGCAAAAGTGGATGTAAAAATAGATGCAAAAGTGGATGAAAAAAAGGGCATAAAAGTTGAGGCAAACATGGACATAAAAGGGGGCGTAACAAGAGTTAAATGTACAAACTAGGCACAAAATTAGGTGCAAAACTAGGCTCAAAACCTGTTGCAAAACCTGATGCAAAACCTGGTGCATAACCAGGTGCAAAACCCAATGCAAATTACGCCGCAATTTGTGCCATATTTAGAAAAAGGATGCAAAAAATGCCTAAAATAGCACCAACCCGTGAAATTGTGCCATTTTGTCCAAAAAATGAAGAAAAATACACTGAAAGATGGTCTAGACGCAAAAAAGGATGCAAAAAGAGACGCTAAATCCAGTTTTTGTTGTAGTGCATTTACATTATCAACATTGTTTATGATATTAGTTTTTCCATTTATACTAGCACTTATTGTCAGTGGGTTAATCGTAGCCAACGATCTTGTGCCATCAACACTAATATCAACACCACTTTTTCCTTGTGCTAAATCCAAACCAATAAACGAATCCTTAAGATGGCCATTACTAATAACATTAGTAGACCCTATTAATTCTGTCATATTTGTCTAAAGTTGAACCACCCCTATTTGTTCCTCAAAACCAAGTATTCTAATTGAAACCTCATCCCCACTGCCATTGTCTGTCATTTCCCTATCTAAGCCCCCACCTATACCCTCAATTTTATGATAGCTTGATCAACCCTTCAAACTCATTATATACTCCAACATATGAGATAATGGAGCTTAAATTTTTGTTTGCAACATATAAATGCATTAACAAATAGATCAATGGTTGGGTTTCATTGAAGGAGGGGGAGTAAGCCTTGACATGAAAGGGCCACTTATTATTACCATGAACGATGGAAATGCCTTAGATGGTCATCTAACAAGAATAGATGGTTGACAATGTTTTGAAAAGAAAATTTGAGGAAATGATTGTATAAGGGGAAAACATCTTATGATGTAATATATAAGTGGTGTAATAAATAAATATGGAATTTAAAAATTTTACCAAAAATTGACATGTTTATCTAGACACTAGTGCATGGAAGCATTCTAATAGGAGAGAATATTGAAAGAATAGGATTTGCAGGACCGTTCTATTGCCTGCTTTGTAACGTTAGTAAAGAAAACATTCAACATCATTTTTTAAACTATCCCTTTTCCCAAATTGTTTGGAAACTATTGTTCTGTCCATGGTTTGGCAATTTAGATCTGCCATGAAATATTCAACAAGTTTTTTTGAGTTGGGATCGAATGTATCAAGGTACTTTTGACCAAAAATAAGGTCTTAAAAACTATTGGTTAACTCTGCCAAAATTTATTTTTTGGCTTAGCTAGATCAAGCGTAATCAACTAATATTCAAAGATAAGGCCCACTCTCCAAAACAAATTGCATCTAAAACTCAAGCTCTTCTGGGAGAAACTCTTAGAGCATATTTGTTGCCTAAGAATAAGACCGACCTTTCGCTTGAAGAATCAAATTGGTTGTATTCCTTCAACATCTTTGATCTAGACATATCTATGGCTAGATGACTGTTGGAAGTTTGGGAAATGAGGATGGATCATAATACTTATCAAATCATATCCATACACTCCATCATAATTATTGTAATGCATCATCGCCATGTTGTTAGGGCCAATCAGATGCAATTAGGGTCTATCGAATGTTGTTGGGGACAATCAAATGCCATTAGATCAATTTAGCTAGCATTAAGGTAATTTACCCTTCATTAGGATTAATGATGATCATTTAGGTGCCACTATAATAAATCAAGATCCAAAAGTACTATCACATGAATCATGATCATTCACATTGACATTGATAAATCTGACGTTATGTTAGACATTTTCTGAACACAATTCCTAACGCAGTTCCTTTCAAGATTTCTAGCATTATTCTAGGTGTTATACCTGACGCTATGTTGGATGTTATTCCTGTCACAATTCCAAGTGTTATACCTGGTGCAATTCCTATTGCTAACCTTGGATTAATATATGGTGCTATGCTATTCAAGTCATTTTTTGGGAGGGTATTCTAGGCGTTATATGGGATGATTTTTTGGACAGTAATTGGGATGTTAATTGGGATGCTAATTGGGATGATAATTGTGATGCTAATTGGGATGCTAATTGGGACGTTAATTGGGACACTAATCGGGACGCTAATTGGGACGCTAATCAAGACGCTAATTGAGACGTTAATTGGGATGCTAATTAGTGTCCAAAATAGCACCATATTTTAAAAAGGGATGCAAATAATGCCATTAAAAGCGCAAACCCATGGAAAAACGTCCACTTTGTCCAAAACATGATGAAAAATACACTAAAAGTGATAGTGGACACTAAAAAGGAAGCTAAAAGAGATGCTAATCACAGGGTTTTGTTGTAGTGATTACAAAGGAGACTGAAAATTAAGAGAAGCTTATGTTTTTTACTTGTAATGTCACCCAGGAAAGTTCAAAAGATATATGGTTCTTCGACATCACATGCAGCAACCATGTGACTAGAAACAAGGAATTATTTTCAAGTCTATATACAAGCATTCAGTGTGAAGTGAAGTTAGGTAATGATAGTAAGGTAAAATTTAATGGTAAAGGTGTGATTGCTCTATATGCAAAGAATGGTGAAAGAATAACTATTTGTGATGTTTATTATGTTTCTGGTTTAATGTTTAATTTATTAAGTGTTGGAAAATTGTTGGAGAAAGAATACAGAGTGTTCTTTAAAAACAAGGTATGCACTATTATGGAAAATATCCAAGTAAACAGTTGATATCTAGAGTAGAGATCACAAAGAATTGAATGTTTCCACTGACTATTAGAAATTATTTGACTAACTCTTTGAATGCTCATAAAACTAAGAGTTTAGATCAATCATGGTTATGGCATTTGATATATGGCCATTTACATTTTGGTGCTTTAGATTTTCTACAGAAGAAGCATATGGTAAAAGGATTTCCCAGTATTGAGCAGCTAGCAAGCTCATGTGAGAGCTACATATTGGGAAAGAATCATAGGGAGAAACTTATTTCTGGAGTCTCGTACAGAGAAAAATCTCCATTAGAGCTGGTACACACATATTTGTGTGGACCGATGCAAACACCTTGTTTGACTGGTGATGTTTATTTTATGACTTTAATTGATGATTACAGTCGAAAAAATTGGGTGTATTTGTTGAAACGGAAATATCAAGCTTTTGATATATGGCCATTTACATTTTGGTGGTTTATATTTTCTACTAGAGAAGAAGATGGTAAAATGATTTTCCAGTATTGAGCAGCCAACAAGCTCATGTGAGAGCTGCATATTGAGAAAGCATCATAGAGAAAAACTTATTTCTGGAGTCTCATACAGAGAAAAAGTGGGATTAGAGCCGGTACACACATATTTGTGTGGACCGATGCAAACACCTTCTTTGACTAGTAATGTTTATTTATGACTTTAATTGATAATTATAGTCGAAAAACGTGGTTGCATTTGTTGAAACGAAAATCTCAAGATTTTGATGTGTTTAAAAGTTTTAAAGCTATGGTTGAAAAGGAGAGTAACAGATTTATTAAAGTCTTGAGATCAGATAGAGGAGGTGAGTATATGTCAAATGAATTTATGGAATTTTTTCAATATCATGGGATTAAAAGACAATTTACTGCTCGCTACACTCCACAACGATCCATGTAGCAGAAATAGAGAATTGAACCATTATGAACATGGCTCGAAATATGATGAAGGATAAGCATCTTCCAAATGAATATTGGGGAGACGTTGTTACTTGTTCAGTATACATTATGAAAAGAATCCCAACTAAGAGCGTGAAAGATCGAGTTCCTCAACAAGCATGGAGTGGTAAGTGTAGAAACATATCTCATTTGAGAATTTTTGGTTGTGTAGCTTATGCACATGTACCTGAAGAGACGAGGATAAAGTTAGATGAGAGAAGTCAAAAATGTATTTTTTTTTTATACAGTGAAGAATATAAACAATACAGACTTTATAATCCCATCACCAAGAAGTAAGTCATCAGCAGAGATGTAGTATTTAAAGAAGAAGAAGCATGGGATGGGAGCAATGATAAGTTGGTTGTAGAGGATGTTTTTGTACCTTACCCAGAAGATGAAGAAGATGAACAAGGCACACATGGAGGACAGTTAACTCCACATACACTAGCAGTAAGGACACTCGTCAGAACACCCAGAACTCATGAACATGGTTAAACGTCAAATATTGGTGGACGAAAAGGAACAAGATCGGAGGTAAGAAATGAATCAAATCCTACATTAGCGCCATTAAGAAACATAGTTAGAGGTCAAAATACTAGAATTTTGAGAGAACTGTATGATCACAATGAAGAAGTAGATCAAGTTTCAAATTTTGCATTAATAGCATGTGATCTTGTAGATTTTGATGAGGTTGTTAAAAAGGATGCTTGGATAAAAGTAATGGATGAAGAAATTGATGCCATAGAAAGAAATAATATTTGGGATCTTGTAGATTTGCCTGCTCTAATAAAAATTGTATTGGTGTCAAATGGATTTATAAGGCTAAGTTAAATGATAATGGTAACGTTGAAAAATATAAAGCAAGACTTGTAGCTCGGGGGTTTAGTCAAAAACTTGGTATTGATTATAATGAGACATTTGCATCGGTGGCCAGACTTGATACAGTAAGAATGGTATTAGCTATTGCTGCTCATAATAAATGGTATGTACATCAAATGGATGTAATGTCTACATTTTTAAATGGATCTTTAGAAGAAGAAGTTTATGTGAGACAACCTCCTGGATATGAACTTGATGGATAAGAAGACAAGGTCTACATATTAAAGGAATCATTGTATGGATTGAAGCAGGAACCAAGAGTATGGTACAACAAAATTGATGAATACTTGAATAGTGGAGGATTCAACAGAAGTCCAAGTGAGCCAACTTTGTATACAAAGGTAAACCAAGAAGGTAAAATACTGATTGTTTGCTTATATGTGGATGATTTGGTATTCAGTGGAGATATTTCAGTAGACGAGTTCAAGAAAGAAAGAAAATATAATTTGAGATGACTGATTTAGGAATGATGAAATATTTCCTTGGTATTGAAGTAACACAATCTGAAGATGGTATTTTTATTAATCAATCTAAGTATGTGAATGAAGTATTGAAAAGATTCAGAATGATGAATTGTAAGCCACTTGTAACTCCAATTGCAACTGACACAAAAATTAGTAAGGATGATGATGGGTCAAAATTTGATCCAACGTTGTATAAGAGACTGGTTGGAAGTCTCATGTACTTAAGTGCAACAAGACCTGATATAATGTTTGCAGTAAGTTTGATTTGAAGATTTATGGAATCACCAAAGAATACCCACTGGCAAGCTGGAAAGAGGATTCTAATATATATTGCTGGAACAACAAATTTTGGTATCCATTATACATCAAACCCAAATTTTAAGTTGATTGGATATACTGACTATGATTTTGCAGGTTCTATCGATGATAGAAAGAACACATCTGGATATGTGTTCAGTTTTGGATCGGGATCAGTAGCATGGGCATCAAATAAGAAACCCATGGAGACGCTATCATCTACTAAGGCAGAGTATGTTGCAGCAACAACAACTGCATGTCAAACTGTGTGGATGAGAAGAACTCTTTCTGAGTTACAACATGAACCAAATGAACCAACTCAAATTTTCCGTGACAATAAATCAACTATTGCACTATAAAGAAATCATCTCATTCATAAAAGAAGTAATAATATTGATACAAGGTATCATTTTATCCGATAAATGATAAACAACAATGAAGTGAGTGTCAAATTTTGTACATCAAAAAATCAGTTTGTAGATCTATTTACAAAACCTATGGGAAAAGAGTTGTTTGAGCTTCATCAAAAAAAAATTGGAGTTTGTAAGCTGTAACAGAAAGTTAGTATTACAAAATTTTGTTTTTCTAGTGTAGTAATTAAGGGGGAGAATGCTAGAATCTGGTAATTACTCCACATGTTGGCCACTGCAATTATGAAGAGTCACAACACCACCAAACAATTGAATATATTAGATTATTAAAATGTGAAAATTGATTTTGATGCTATAGAACTGTGTCAGCAAGTGCATCTAATATTTTGAGGAGGCAGTGCAATTTTTCATTTTTGTGAGATTGTAAATTGTAAACAGAGAATTTTGTTTTGTATAAGCGAAGGGTCATTAGTAGTTATGACCGACTTAGCTAAAAACACTATAAATACTTGCATTGTAATTGTGATTGAATAGAGTGAGACACTGTGTAATAGAGAAATTGATACAGAGTTGAAACTCTGAATTTTACTATGTAATTTCTTGTGTTTTACTCAGTTTTTGAGTTAGAAAACTCAGTTTTATTTTTGAATGTTAATCTGTTGTAGAAGTTGAATAAATCCGAGTTTATTTAGTGTTATTTTGTTGTATAAATGCATCGGAGTATTAGTTGGATGGAGGGGTTATCAGAAAGTTGCTAAACAGTTAGTTGCAACTGCTAAATAGTTAGTTGCAACTGAGTTGTTACTGCGTTGTAGGTGATTGTTAGCTATAACAACTAGCTAAAAAAATTCATGTTCAGTGTTGTTAGCTGTAACAACCAAGTTGTTATAGTCCTACAGGAATTTATTTAAGTTTTAAGAGCTCTGTTAGCTGTAACAACCAACTGTTACAGTGATGTAAGTGTTGATTTGAGCTGTAAGTAAAGTTTAAAGTGCTGCTGAAGCAGAGAGAGGAACTCCCCTACCTTCACCACAGTAAAAAATTGGATGTTCGTTATGCATTTCTCGAGAGTATAATGGATACATACATGTTCTAGGGGATTTTTCGATGCTTGGGAGTTTAGGATAAATCATATCCAAAATCATCATATGTAAATCCCAATAAAAGATTAAATGCTTATCCCACAAATCACAAAAATTAATTTGAAATAAGTTAGAAGTTATGCAGTCATAGAATTACATAAAGACCTATTTTATGGTTGATCTGTTTTTTAAATTTTAGAACATCTGCTTTTGAACTTCTCAGTTTGTAGAGTGCATAATAATTTGGCCTAGAATGGACGAGCGATGAATTATGTCAACTGAATAATAAGTGAAGAGTTCTATATATTGTGCGCATGGTTTAGGTTACTGTTCTATTTTAATTAAGAGGTTATGAAAGAGACCCCTAAAGCTTTGTTATTTTGATTTATCAAGATCTTACTACACCCAACCTGGTTAGTCTCATTTTTTATCTAGACTATTGGTCTATTTTGGCCCATCACCCTCTTTGTTGGACTTCTTAGTCCTTGTAAGCGATGCATTGTTATAATTACAAACAACAAATGGAGCTAAGATTATTAAGCACTCACACGAGAGTCATTGACACAAAATCATTTGTTAATGGAAATTGATGTATAAGCAAGTAGTAATAATATTTGAATTGATTTAATAATGATGAATATAGTATCTAAACTTACTAATGACGAATACAGTATCTAAAATTACTCAATTCAAAATTGTATTATTTTGATAAAAGTTATCTAACCAAATTAAAGTGACAACAAACCAAAACCTCTTACAATAATAGGAGTCGAAATTTCACTACATTGAATAGCTCAAAGGTAATTATTATGATATAACGTATAGGAATAAAAATTTCACTACATTGAACAACTAAAAGTAATTATTATGATATAAATTAGTTGGTGGTTGAGTTGAAATTTTGACACATCAAATCTAGCGTCAACTTTGCTCCGGTGAATAGTCGGAAACCCAAAGGAAATCATCACTACCAAGATGAAGACATGCAATGTACAAAATTCCATAAGGAACCACCCCTTCCATGTTTAATCCATGCAAGTAGCTTGGAAAAGAAAGTCTTATAATCACTAAAATGGTGGTAGCCATGTAGTTTGACATACCATGTCTGTATGCTCTTCTTACCCCAACAATAAAATTATTTGCAAATAATCTGATTTAGAGGCTGGAAATTAAACCTCTTACTCATACAAATTTAATGTCTTGGTTGATTAGTAATATTTCTAACAATTATATTATCTGCAAATAATCTGATTTAGTGGCCGGAAATTAAACCTCTTACTGATACAGATTTAATGTCTTGGTTGATTAGTAATCTTTCTATCTGACAGTCCATCATCCTCTTTTAGATTCCAAGCCACACGGGTACTGCAAGAAGAGTAGAGGTTATTTTCCAGGTAGGGAATGTCATATCTAGATGCAGAATACATAGAGGTGGAAGCACCAAAAGCATATGGGATAGCTCCAACATATCCCGCTCCAATATGTCAAGCCAATAAAGTCCAAAATACAGATGGATATGTCAAGCCAATAAAGTCCAAAATACAGATGGAGATGTCAAGCCAATAAAGTCCAAAATACAGATGAAGATGTCAAGTGGAGAACGGAGTTCCTATCAGCAAGTTCTCTAGTCAAATATTATTTCAAATGTTAGTGCTATTTCCAGTAATGTAAGTGCCAACCAGCATCCCAGCTCCAACTTGACATGTATTGAGTGAAGGTTACAGATTTTATGTTAAGAAAGTTGTGAAACTTATACATTATAGTGTATGTATTCGTAGTTGATTATAAAGTTGGTGTACTGTTTAGATGGTTGTGTAACATTAGTTTATCAATCGTAGCGGTATTTATTAAAAGTATGTTGAGAGGAAGGCTCAATATGAACATGGATTCTAGGGATGTTCTAGCCATCCTAATATGTCCCAAACTAGAGCACATAAATGGAATTGGCTTGACCGCATGAAAAAATAAGGAATATCAAGGTGCTTTTGTTGTCTTGTTGTCAGCCCAACGACCTATTTCTTCGATATGCCAATTCATGAAGTACATCTCATTTTCATATGATCTGCAATCCATCATGCTGCAATACCTTCATCTACAATCTGCACAAGTCGATGCATAGATTTGTAATTGCGGTGATAAATGCATATGCATTATGTTCTGGATGTTGGAATAAATCACTATCATGCTTTCTTGCTAGGAACACTAAAAAGGTTGCCTACTTTGGTGTGCCTACTCCCATATATGCATTTTCTAACAGAGGGTTTCAATGGATGCAACCATGGCTATTGTATGTGGAATAGACTCATGGAGAGCAGAGATTGAAAGAGAGGCACATTTGGTTTTGCATTCCATTCCATATTATCAAGCTATGTACAGATTACATTTCCTTATAATGCATATAACATTCATAGATTTATAAAAGGTTAATTGGAGTAGATATTTACCATAACATTACCCATTTCATGTTTCATTTGGATGCATCAAGAACAACCTCAGCTTTAGTTCCATATTAACGACATCTTTACTAAGCAGCATCACCATCAAGAAAAACCTAATCTTTCTTTACCAAGTAGAATCAACCTCAAGAACAACCTAATCTTTAATTTCATATCTAGTGTATCTTTGTCACTAGTAGAAATTGACCGTAAGGGCACCATCAACTTCAGTTATAGACTATTTTGCAGCTTCAATGGCTTGTAAAACTTAAAAATTTGCAAGACTCAAGGAAGTGGACTAAGGTTGTGTAGGAATGTTGTTGAAGGTGGTGCACAAAGAGAGGAAGGTCGTGCACCTTACTTTACAATGTTAATACTAATGCAATGGTTGGTAAAGCTTAAAACTTTGTAAGCCAAAGGAGGTGCACTTAGCCTATGCAGGAAGGTGGTTCAAGGAAGTGCAGGAAGGTGGTTCAAATGCAGGAAGGTAGTTCAAGGTAGTGCAGAAGGTAGGAAGATAGTTCACAAAGGTGTGGGAAGGGAGGAAGACAATTCATGAAGGTGCAAGAAAGGTGGTTAGGTGGTTTGACAGTAGTGATGGCACAATGTTGTAAGCTGACATTAAAGTGGAAGTAACAATGGTGTAGTTTGCCTGATGCGGAATTTGCAATTAATTGGAACAAGTCCATGAAGATACCATGTATGTCGGACCCCAACTCCATTAGCCAATACAATCATAGATAAATGAATTTACAAAAAATGAAAAAAATAGAAATTTAAATGTATAATGTAAAACATTTGAAAACTGTTGGTAATTTTTAGTCAAGGGAAAAACCAATTTCTATTCAAAGCTAATCGAATATAGTATACACTGCCTCTCAGCAAGTATAATAAGTGAAATCATAATGTGCCTGTTGTTTANTATATATATATATATATATATATATATATATATATATATATATATTCATCGAGCTAAAATTTTCTCACATTTAGGCAATGGTGAGTGGCAAGTACCATAGTCTAACTAACTATCTTAGAGTAAAACATGTAAGTCTAAAAAAAATATTTCTTAGCAAGGCATGTTGTGCCTACCCAAAATGGATTTTAATATTTTAATATATTTAGCAAGTAGTTAGATTTTTTTTACATCACAAATATTTAGATTCCTATCTTACAAAATTTTATTAATCCTTAATGTCATTACAAAGAAATCATTTTTTCACTATAAAATTTTGAATTCACTTAGAAAATAGAGAAGTTAAAGACATTAAAGGATATCAAGCAAAATCTTAAAATTGTAGGAACTATCGCATATACAAACTTTTTAATTTAGTGGTCACATAAGGTTTCCCTAATCCTTGGAATCAAGACTCATTGTTCCTATCTATAAAAGTGGTGATAAGAATAAATCATTTATGATTAGCCCTCTCTTAGCCAAGCTATATGGTATCATTTTAGAAAAGAAAATTTGCATATAGATTGAAAGTGAAGGTAAGTGGGATAAAGGTTTCACAGGATTTAGAAGATATCACTCCATTACACTTAGGACGATCGCAGAGTCGTAATATTAAATCCAATCTCTTATGTTTCTTTGTGGACTTTAGGAAATCTTTCAATATGATTCCTATAAATAACTTATGGAGTCAATTAGAAGAGATAAATGTTTCTTTAGAGTTGAGAGTTGTTGTGCTAAAGTTTATGAGACTATCATTGCTAATTTAAGATCACTGAGGGATGGTCTAAAGTTATTAATTGTAATATTGGACTCAAGCAAAGACACCCCCTCTCCCCCGCCCTCTTTGGAATATACATAGATAAGATAGAAGGTTGTTTAGAACGATAAAGTTGCATGCAAATGACCATAGATGGAATAGTTATCATCTTCCTTCTCTATGATGATAATATTGTTCTCATGGAAAGGTGTCACTTTGACCTTAATAAACATGGGTATGGATATGAACATTGACAAAACTAACACAGGTATGGATATTAACACTGACAAAACTAAAGTTATGATTATCAAGACCTAGAAAGACACATAAGCTAAATTTTAATGCATCAATATAAACTTGGAGGTAGTGTCCTCTTAGAAATATCTTAGAATTGATATCTATCAGTATACATCCATTTTAAACCCAAATATACCAAGCTCCAAGAATGATCCAATTTTATGAGGTGTAATTTTTTTTAATCATAAATATTTAACATGTCAAGAAAAATGTACACCTCAACAATTTTGATCCCTTTAGTACTTGGTAAATCTAGGTTTAAGATGGTTCTATGACGGTTTTGATTTTTTATTTTATAAGTAGACATGGATTTTGTAATACTTTTTATTTCTTTCTAATATTTTGTTTTATATTTTGCAATGTAAGATAACATTATGTTATGTGATAACATCTCCCCACAAACTGGGTTGTAGAGAACCTCACTACTCTTAATGCAATCACAAGCTCAAGTGGAACTATAGCATTGAGAAAAGGATTAACAAAGGATGGAAAGCTTATATTTGTCCATAAAAGAATTTTAAATAATCAAACCTTGTAAGGTGGGATAAAAAGAATTCATATCTTGAAACTTAGATCACTCTCATTATCTTGTATGGTTCTGAAGTTTGGGGTTACAACATCTCTAGAAATCCTGGAGAAACATTGGCCAAATTCATAATCATTTTATCACATATAACATCAAAGATAAATGAAATACACCCTATCCTATTCTCCTTATAGAATTGGGTTTCCCCCCCATCGAAAACATCACTATGACTAGGTACTTGACATACAAGTATACGATAAATAACATGGGAGATTAAAGACTCCCTAAAATCGCTTTAAAATATAGTTAAGACCATCCTTAACAGAGGCTGGTATAAAGGATCTATGTCTTGGTTAAACAATTGGAGGATTGACTAAAAATTCACATTACAAAATATCAACAATACTATTACTTCTAGGTTTAAAGAAAAAATGTGGGATGAGAAAGATTCAAAGTTTTAAAAAATATTAAGATACTATAAAGATGTCATTAACCTAGATATGGAAGATCAAAAGTATCTCTCTATCTTGACCAGTTGAATGAAGAAAATTAATATAGTCAAGATAAGAACAAACTCTCATGAGCTTGATAGTGAAATGGGGCACCAGGAAATTCTTGAAACATCATGGGTGGAAAGGATTGGAAGCTCTATGAGGATATGAACATTGAGGATGAAAGACATTTTCTCTTAAAGTTCCTTGCATAGATTCATGTTTTATAGGAGTTTCATAATATTTACTACAATACTAACTTTCATAATCTTCTATCATTTCAAAACCATGGTGACCTACAAACACTTCTCTCTAAACTTTTTAATTGTAGGAATACATTTTTAAATCAATCCAAATATACCTCTCTCCTTTTTGAAGGTTCAATAGACCAAGTGAGTCACAATGGTCATTAATCATTATCAACATCATATTTTAAAATAAGAAATTTTATGATAAAATAATATAAGTATATTTAATTAAAATTATTTTTTAGCTATGATCATTGTACCTACCATGTTATACATTTCCACATGGTTGAATGCATCTCAAAATGTAATATTTTAATATAATTAATAAGTTATTAGGTTTTATTTTGGTTATCCTTTTTGAAATGAGAAGTTGTTAAAGTTGTTACCAAGACGTGGTCAATTTTCGAGAAATATATGAAATTGAGAAGTTTTTAAGTTGTTACCTAGTGAACATTTATGTGTGTGTATAAGTATAGTCATCATATGTAGATATGTATGTACTTGAGATCATTTATACATAATATTCTTATATTTAATAACCTTTCGATAAACTATGTTGAGAAGACTATCATGATTGTGCTAGGAATTGTTGTTCTGTAGGTTGTAGGCCTTCAAGATGATATCCCTTTTCATTTCCTCGAGATATTAATAGATCTGTAAAAAGACACAATTAGTTCCCTTGGAGGGTTTCATTTCCAAGGAGAGCTTTGCAGGATGAAAGACTGCCTTGCCACTTTAGTCCATCAAGATAGTTATCAAGATAAGGGAGGGTACCCTACTTCTAAAAGGAAATGAATCCTACTATGTTGGAACGAGTTTAGAGCGCACAAATTGAGGTACCATCAAAGATAGAAAGAGTGTCAACAAGGAAAAAGGTCAATCACAAAGGGGAAAGAAGCTGAAAAATAAGGAGATTATTGGTCGAGTTAATTAGCAATTGGTCAAGTGGACCATTTTTTAATGGCCAAGTGAGCCTATAAGTACAATTAGGATTGTAAATATGGGATAACATTGTTATGAATGGTGTCTTAGAGATCGGAATTTTGAGATATTTTGCGCTGTAATGTTTCACACATGTGGATGTTATTGTATATGTGGATGTTTTCAGTACAGATTCTATTTTTGTAGGCTCTTTTCAGCACTGTTGGTTCAGAAATCTGTTGATATACGATGCATTAGATAAATTAATGATGAATGATAGTGCTAGATTTGGGTTTTTATCTTTTATTTCTATGTGAATGATGTGAATTACCATAGTTCTTACTATATTAATATGTGTCGATATCTATTTGGATCTAAATATGTGTTAATGCAAATAAGGGTTATAAGTAGAATTCGTTAATGGTGCGGTTGGATTGCATCTTGTTATCATGGATCTCTAGGTGATGTTGTGATTGAGTATGAGATAATGTTTGTCCTCTTCCTACTACTAAAACATGGTTCTTGAAACCATCCCTTAGGCATCTCGGGTGAGACTGCACCTTCTATTTGGGTGTTACTGAAAAGGGTCGATGTTTAGGGAGTCTATGTCAATGGTTGTTGACATCAGTGTGAAGTGAACCCCTGTCGACAAAACTGTGTCAACAAATGGTCCTTTTTTCGGTACCATAGTATGAAAAAGAAGAGGACATGCTGTGGCATCCGACGAAACCAAAAATCTAGGATTGGTTTCATAAGAAGGCCCGAGAGTTTGTGGAAGAGGAGAACCAGAATTCGAGATGGTCAAGAAAAGATTTACTAGGAAAGTACATCTACTTTGATTTCCACAAAATATTCTTTGTTGAATTTTGGATAGTATCGTATGAATGGTTGATGCAACTCACTTTTCAAAAGAAGAATTTCCAAGGAGGCGAGCCAAAACAGTGGAATCCAAGGCCAATCCAGCAATTGCATAAGGTTAAAAACAAATCTTCAAGGGCTGTCAATGTGTGGATAGACAACATTTTGGAAGGGTACATTACTAAGTTCGATGCTGATACTATTAAATCTTACAGTGATGCGGAAAGGGAAATTTTGAAGGGACCAAGGGGAATATTTCTATTGTCATTGCAATTGTGGATCAAGATGCTCATATATGAAAAGGGGATATTGAAGATGAATGCTGACGAGTAAATACCAGTTGTGCGGAGGTTGTGGGTACTACAAAGATACAAGTTTAATGGAATGATACGGGGTAGATACATGGGAGTCACAATGAGAATGTGAGGGAATCCATGGAAGAGTATGGTCTCCTGTGAAGTGGGGTGAGGTTTCGATGACAGAAGAGGATGAAGACCGAGGAGAGTCCTAGTGCGACTGAAACAAAAAACTATGATAAGGGACTGCAAAGGACTAAGAGACCCTACAATGATGAAGGAAATGACCAGGATACCCATGAACTGGAGGAAGGACTGACGCAAAGCTACAAAATACCTACAACTTTGTGCACCACGCCAAACTTAGGAGGAAGAAACACAAATTCTTCGCAGGGTTTTCCTCTGTGTCAGCACAGTGGTAATAGTATCCGATTGACAAATAGTGGGAGAAGACACAGGATGGTGGGTGGCGATGTAAAGATACTCTTGTTTCAAGGTAATGGAACCATTTCTTGTACAAAGTAGTATGGACAGTGAAACAAGTACAATATTATGGTATCAAGAAAGGAAATATAGTGACAAATTTTTGGGGTTGGGTGTTGGATTTGTATTTGAAATTTGTGCAAGTACCAACAACGATTCCATAGAAGACCCTCACAAAAATTAGGATTGGAATGATTGAATAATTTAAGAAACTAAAATTGGAATCGGAATATATTACAGAACTAAAGGAATATTAAAACAATCCCCCAATGAACTAGTGTGGGATTTTGATTAGTGATTCAAAACTATGATGGGTAAGGTTAGATTAGGAATGATTGATGTATAACATAAATAATGGTTCATTGCATCCTTGGTACCCCAAATCCGCATGATCATTGATGCAACAGAAGATCGCATCCCAAGCGGAAGCCCTGGAAATTGCGATGAAACTGGAGGCTTCACTAATTGGCAAAACAAGGATTGTCATGGACCAAATCTAGTCATAGTTGGAAAACCTTACTATCCTGCTACGGGATATTAGAGAATGGGAAAGAGGTCCGTGAAGAGATATGGTGTAGTCAATGTTGGTCTGAAGGACATCATAAGGATCAATGTCCTCACTTCCATGAATACTTACAGTTGGGGGCATCGAATCCACTAAGTAAAGGAAGAATGACTTAGTGCCGAATTTTTCAAAAAAGTGGACACCAGTCAGAGGAATGTGTGTACTTATAGAAGGTTGTGTCGAAACCAGCTAAAATGTACTTTAACTTATATCATGCAGTTGGTCATGAAGAAAAGGATTGGAGAGCTTATGGTTTTCTCCATGAAACAACTATAGATACATACTTTATGAAGGGGGAAGAGCAACAACCAACAGAGAGACCTCAACCACAACCGCAACCGCAATCGTAGTATAGTTAACAACAACCATGGTGTAATTAACAACAACTGCAGTATAATAATCCACAAAAAAATTCAACCAATCATAGTACAACCAGACGTCGTATTGGCAGCAAGGAGGATTTCGTGGAGGTCAAAACAGAGCCTTTGTTCATGGAGGGACTTTTGTTAAGGGTCAAGGACCGGTTACCTATTATAATTGTGGAGTACTGGGACACTATCATAGGGATAGTATGAATCTAGAATCTTAGTGTACTTATTGTAATGCAGTTGTTCATACTATCGAAGAATGTCCACATCTAATTATAAAATGGCAAGCCATTCAACCGCAAACAAAGCAAGATATAAATCAGAATCAGTATCCTGGTCCAAACTTGCAGAAGATAATGACTGAACTAAGGAGTCAACCAACACATGTCAGCATAGTAACAAGTGGAGGAGCTATGATAGGAGATGATGGGGCACTACCAAATATCCAACTTGCAATTCATAAGAAGGTGCAATTTGATGTGGGAGGGGAAAAAGAAACCTTCTTTGAAGAGAAAGATGCATTGATCAAGGAAAATGGTAAGCTACCTATTTATGATATGCCACCAAGTTTTGATTCAACAAACTCACCAACGTCGCAAAGAAAGGCTAGTACCCTAAAAACATTTCTAGAAAGTTTTCTAACCTTAGCTAAGGATCAAGATGCGTCAACAGAGATAGATTTTTTTTGTATCAACGAGAAGAAGGGTGGCAATATCACCCACTCAACTAGTTGAAAAAGAGGAAAACGAGAAGGGAAATGAGAATGAATGTCCAGATTAGTGAATATGATGTAGATTCCGTCATTTTAGATTAGGGTCAAATGTGAACATCCTAACCAAACAGACCTGGGAAATTATGGTGAAACCAAATCTAGTCTAGTCACTAGTATAACTTCGATTGGAAAATAAATCCAAATTTTAAGTAATTGGATGAGTGCCTCATCTACCGGTCAAAGTAGAAGGGATGAAGACATACACATATTTAGATGTCATCGAGATAGTTGACAATACCATCCAATACCATGCATTGTTTGGAATCGGTTGGGCAATGGAAAAAATGGCAGTTATCAATTTCAAGAAAAGGATGATGACATTCAAGAATCACAACATGAGGGTCATCGTCCCTCTAGATCCCCTCGAAATACAATGATATATTGAAATGATAAAAGATGAAGTCGTGGAAGGATGGAATAAGTCATACAATGTCTCTAAAGAATACATCAATCCCATTATTGATGGAGAATTGGGATGACGAAGTATCATTTCATCATCTTCAGAATGTCATGAAGTGCTAAAAAATTGGCAAAATCGGTTGTATGAAGTATCAATCAGGAAGTGTGCATGAATCTCTCAATCGTTGAGATTGATAGCGGGATAACTATCCAATATAACAACATACGAAGGACTACCTAACTTGGAAATCTTCATCAGTGAATCCAAAGTTAGAGTATCGAAACCACAATGTTTGTTGGAAATTGAAGAAGCACTAAAGGATACTCTGACAAGATGGTGGGCTATGCACAAAACATCGATACCAAACTGGGAAATATGTTAATGATTGATGTAATTTTTATTTGGAAAGGATTATTACTACCAAGGTAAGAAATATGATGGGAGAAGTGATCTAGGTGATCACCTGATAACATGCCACACAGAATGGAAGACAAGGCTAGAGGAGGAATGGGTTCACGTGCATCCATACGCTAAATGAAACACCATGAATATGGTATGTCTATGTTAAACTACGAAGAGAAACAACAACTTGGGAAGAACTAACTATTAGCTTCAACAATAGTTTCAGTTTTGCAAATGAAAATCCATTCATCCATAGTGCACTATAGAACATTCACGACAAATTATTAGAGGTAGTTATAACTAGACCATCGACAGGACCACAATGGACACCAACACCACTGATAATGATGGAGTGTAACAATGTTTCGAGAAAACCCAATGATGAGAATGATCCAAGAGTTATCTATATTCCAGAATCGAAAGGCGCTCACGACATCGAAGCACCAGAAATGTCATTCGACAAATTCAAGAAGTCATTGAAGATAAAGAAGGTCAATATTGGGACAATGGAATACCCAAAGTTTGCAAGTATTGGAGACTATTGGGATGATTCGACAATGGGTAAGGTCACCAACCTACTACATGAGTTTCAAGAATTATTTTCGACAAAATTTTCCAAGATGAAAGGAATTTTAGGGGACTTGGGAGAAATGAATATTCCTCTGAAACGTTATATGAAACCAATGAAGAAAAATCCATATAGGTTGAATCCTAGATACAAAGAGCATGTCAAGGCCGAATTAGAATGGATGTTGGATGCAAGGATTATCAATATTGTCAAATAATCAGAATGGATTATCTCTATGGTCGTCCAGGACAAAAAGACTGGTGAAATTAGGATCTGTATCGATCTAAGGAAATTGAATGATGCAACTCTTCATGCTCCATTTCCTATGCCATTTACTAACGAATTACTGGAAGGAGTAAGAGGACATGAAGTCTACTCATTCAAGGATGGATTTTTAGGATATCAATAGTTAAGGATTGCAAAGGAAGATTGACATAAAACCACATTCTTAAAATAATGGGATGTTTTTCAATACACGGTGGTGCCATTCAGTCTCAAGAATGTGCCCATTATTTTTCAAGGTTAGTTTTTGTTGCATTCAATGATTTCATTCATAAGCTCCTAGTGGTGTATATGGATGACTGGACCGTTTATTGCTTGGTAAAGGAACATACCACAAATCTTCGATTGATGTTGGAAAGGTTTCAACAACATCATATTTCACTAAATATAAATAAATGTATCTTTTGAGAACCATTTTCAATCCTATTCAGACACATTGTATGCACGGGGAATTCACTTAGTGAACCTCTCACATAGCACATGCGATCGTGGGATATTAAAGAATACCCTTAATTTCGAGAGATATTGACCCAAACTCTTTTTGTTGAAACCCCCTCCCAATACTTAAAACCTCCTCCCCACCTCTTTTTATACCTCAATCCTTATAAACCACCCTACCCACCCCCACCTTAAACCCCTCATCCCCCCAATACCTCCAATATATTGGTTGGATTTTTGATAATTTTAAAACCCACAATATGAACTAACATGATAGGATATTGGTCAACAAGTGAAGCCCCCGTGATTGTATGTAAGGAAGGAATGTTGGTAGACCCAGCCAAGATTGTGATCATTTTCGACTTACCATCACCAATGATAGTGAAGCAGCTCCAAGCCACATTGGGACACACAAGATACTACAGGAAGTTTATAAGGGGATATGAAATGATCATGGTTCCAATGGAGAAGTTACTGAAAAAAAGATGTGAAGTTCGAATGGAATGACGAATGCTAGAGGATCCTCAACATACTAAATAAAAAAATGGTCGCAGCACCGATATTAGTATTTCTAGATTGGACAAAGGAGTTTCATGTGCATGTCGATGATTCATTAGTAGTACTGGGAGTGGTATTGTCCCAACAAGGAGAAGGATAAAATGACCACCCGATCATGTTTATGAGTAAAAAAATGTCCACTGTAGAGAAAAACTATACAACGACAGAAAGAGAAGGGTTGGCGATGTTATATGCACTACACAAATTATGTCTCTACTTATTAGGAGGGCACTTCAAGATGTTTACCAACCATTTGGAATTAAAATACTTGGTTAATAATACTATGTTGGGGGGAATATATGGTGATGGTTGTTGTTGGTCCAAGAATTTGACTTTGAAATCATCATAAAAAATAGACATGTGAACGTAGGGCCCGATCACCTATTGCGGATAGAACAAGGTGAAGAACCAGGTAGCATCGAGGACAAATTACCTAATGCATATTTGTTTAGAGTTGGAATGGTCGACGACCATTATAAACATATTGTTCAATTGTTGGAGACAAGGAAAGACCCAAATCATTTCATTACTAGTTAGAATAAATAGCTGGTCGTCGGAGTCACTGATTTTCGATTAATTGCAAGGTATCTGTACAAAATGGGGGAATACAAAATTCTTCGTTGATATGTCCTTTGCATGAACAAGAAAGAGTATTCGCATAATCACATGATGGAATCACATGAGGATATTATGGAGGACACACAACCACCAGGAATATACTCAGAGATGGATTATGGTGGCCGACAATGCATGGAGACACAACAGGCTATGCTAAGAGTTGCGTTGTATGTCAAAGAATGGGAAAACATTGTGTAGATATGAGATTCCATTAGTACCTTATAAAATGCTACAACCATTTGATAAGTGGGAAGTAGACTTCGTAGAACCTGTTAAACTGCTAGGAGAAAGAACAAGCATAAGATACAACATCACTACAATTGGTTATTTAACAAGATGGGTTGAGGCAGCACTAGTGAAGGATTGTACAATTGTGACAACAACAAGATTCATTTTCAACAATGTGGTTACTAGATTTGGGTGTCTTAATATTGATGAGTGATAAAGGTACTAATTTTGTCAATCAGGAAATTAGACCAATGACTGAGGAATTCCATATACAACACAAAATAATTACCCCATATCTCCCACAAGAAAATGCAATGGACGAAGCATTCAACAAGATATTGGAGAACACACTCACAAAGGTATGTAACACAAGTCACGATGATTGGGATATCAAAATCCATGTGATACTCTTGTCCTACAGAATGACATGCAAACGATTGATAGGTTAGACACCATTCAAGTTGGTTTATGGACAAGAAGTGATGATGCCCATGGAGTATATTGTCCCTAGTATTTGTATAGTAGCAGTAATAGGAATGAGCGATGAAGGAGAAATCGAGGAAATTTTGGCGCAGTTGTTGCAACTGGAAGAGGATTGATTTATCACCAAATTTCATCAGTAGGTAAAAAATGATTGATAGAAGGCATGGAATGATTACCACCTAAAGACAAAACATTTTCAACACAGAAATATGGTTCTTATCTATGACAATAAGTTTGTGAAGCAATAAATTAAGCTTTAAATGCATTGGCTTGGTCCCTATGTCATACTGTTAATTATCGACGAAGGTGCAGTGTAGTTGCAAAAGCTAGATGGAATAATTTTGTTAAAACTAGTGAAAAAAATCCAGCTAAATCCCTATCGGGATATCCCTACTGTAATATCCTGAATTTTTTACCTAACACTTATGGGCATGAGCCCCATTGATTATGATGTTACTTTGATGTTTATTTTGATATACTGGGTCAAATATCGCACCGCATATGAACCTGATGATTTGTTTGATATATTGGGCATAAGCCAATTGCATTGATATATGTGTGTGTGTGTGTGTGTGTGTGTGTTTGCTTGTGTTGGGCATGGATCCTGAGGCACATGATTGATGACATGTTTTGTGTTGAGCAAGGAGGTCTGGAGAACATGAGTATTTAATATGTTTTACGTTGAGCAAGAAGCTCTAGAGCACATGAGTATTTGAATGTTTGTGTTGAGAGAGAAAATCTAGAGCACATGAGTGTTTATGTTGTGGTTAGAGCGTAGCTCTGAAACACATGAATTATGAAGACCTTTGTGTTGAGAAGGAAGCTTTGAAGCACATGAAAAGATACTTGTAAGTGTTAGGCATAAGCCCTGGAGGCTTCCAAGTTGATGTTGACCATAAGCTCTAGAGCATCGGATCCTTGGCCATTGTATCCCTAGGTGTATCCTACAAGTACATCCTCGCATTAGTGTTGAGAGAGGAGCTCTAGAATTGCACTAAGTTTGTAGCTCCCTATTTTTGTGTTGAGTATGGGATTTGGATAAGCACTAGGAATTACTGAAAAGAATGAATGATTCTGAGTGAAAACTACTTGAGTAAAATATTGATCTCATCTGACTTATTTATAAGTGATTAAATGAAAACTCAATTTTTTGAATCTCATCATGTACTGAAGAACTACCATGTTATACAAGGGAATCCAACATGCAAGGATGTTTAGAGTTTCCTATCCTAGTAGACCTAACCACCTACCTTATGACCTTAATGAAGAAAGTGTCATAAGTTTAGGGATCATAATGTATGATACCTAAAGACAAATGTTAACAAATAATATATATATTATTATATATTTTATACATGGTATGTTTAAAGGGTAAGCATAGCAATAATATAAATAATGTAAGAAAGAAGGAAAGGCTCCATCTATTATTACTATTATTAAAATAAAATTAAATGTTATAATACCTATAAAGTACAATTAGGAACTAGTTAAAAGTTCCTAAGCCTAATTAGTAAAAGTACCTAAAATTAAATAAAAGGGTTAATTCAAGAAGTCAAATGATTCTTGATTTAACTACCCCTTTGACTGAAAAGTCTGTATATAAAGTCCCAATCCAAAGAGAGGCTTGGGGATCTCTTCCATTTTTTGGAATCATTATTCTACTTGATTATTCTCAAGAGAGTTCTTCGAGAACATTTTCCTAAAAGGAAAAAGGAGAACTGATTCAGACCCAATATCCTAGTTATGGAAGCCTTACCTTAGGATATTTAAGCTACTTGCATGTTGGAACCAACTCAGGGGGATCTGGATTGAAACTAGGAACGGTTTCAAGTCATGGTTGGGTGGAACGTGGTAATTACCAAGTGATTTAGTCATCTATATAGAGGTCAGATCTATCTATGAATTGTTAATGCTGGGTAATTGAGTGTGTTGATTTCATCCATTGGAATAGCTTCACTTGCAGGTATGAGGTTCTTGAATTCTCTGTTCCATTATCTAGTATAATTCCTATTATAATAGTTAAGGGGTTATGCTGTATTTCTAACCCTATGTCTGCAATTGTATCATGTTAGAGTACTTAATGGTTTGTGTTATGTTTCTAACCCTCTATTAGCAATTAAGTTATGTTTAAGAATTATTTAGAGCTTATTTTCTTCCAATATAATTCTGCATTTTATTTCATAGACAATACTTTGTTTCCTAAAACCTAGAGATTACTCTAAACATAATCTATATGTTTATTTTACCTATATATTATACTGGAAAATATCATTTTCTAGCAGACCTTTATTTAGGAGCCAAGATACTAAATAAAGATAACCTAGGAAACAAATCATTACAATTAATTAAGTTAAACAATACTATAATCAAATAACAAATCAAAATGTGAAACAGTCAAGGCATCAAGACCTATAATAGGTATGAAGCTATTTTATAAATAAACAATACTATAAAAACATTATACTAGAATTAGAGAACAATCATTAAAACAAAATTACAATCTAGATTAAAACCATCAAAGACCCTCAGGGTCTCTATGTATTGATTAAGAACCAATTCATAAATGAAATCATTCCTCATACATTAAATAAATCCTTAAATCAAATATAGATCCCAAATATCGAGACCATCTAATGGTCTATAATCAATAATCTACATAAATCCATTGCATGTATAATAAACCAAACTAGTTAAATAACTTACAAACTACATTACAATAATCGTATTCCATAACGAAAGTCCCAACAAATAAATCAACCATAATACTATGTACAACACTCATTAAAATGTAGCATAAATACACAGAGGTCGCAAGATCCAATTTTGTAGGCGTATGCCCAATTTAAAACCATACATTTATAAACATTGCAACCATAGCAATCCGGGATCAATTCCTGCTAATTCCTTTTATCCATTATTAGTTTCTACCTATGATGTAGAGGTTCAACTTAAGAAATGCTATTATCAATAACACATAACATAAATCAAATACATCTAACCTCTACACAGTGATCGAAAGACCCAAATAAAAATGCACACTGTAACTATGGCCCTTGGCCCTATACATTAACAAAACATTTAAACATTAACACAACCTTGTCAATGCTATGCGATTAGAAATGACACTCATTGAAGCGTTTCACCATTGTCATGGCTCTTACAAATTAACATAAAGTATTAACCATAAACATGATTCAACCATAAAGATGATAATTCATTTATCCAACACATAGTCACACATCTAATGGCGGGAAACACTAATGGCACCTACGACATGGCTTCCAAATCCCACCAATGTTGTCAACATTTTTTATATAAGAATGTAAAAGAGAAGTTCAATTTCCACACAGAATAAAATAATTCCAAGCGTAATAATCATATCCACGAAATCGAGGAGTATGCACATACGGTGTATAAGAAACCAATAAACACACACAAAGTTTAAATACTGTACATTTCCCTTCTTAAAACGAAATAAGAATTTACACAGTCATATAACCCCAACCTTGCACCATTGCAAGCAATGGTGCTAACGCCATATCCAAGCATAAACATAAATTAGATCTCACAGAGCCTGGGAATGTTCACCAAGGCCACATTCTCTACACAGAGTCCATAAAACAAAAACCAAATGCATTTAAAGTTCTGACCCAAAGGAACTAAATCTCAATAATAAAAACCCCAAGTATTAACACATCTTTGATGTTATACCCATTTAAGATTTCATACAACCCCTTCCTTTTCCACGGCATTTAAAAACAGTATTCCAAACCCATGATGAGTTTGTTAAACTCTGTCACAAACAACCACATGAGTGAGGAGAAAGCTTTAAAACATTACACAGCAGGGCTTACCTAAATGGGTATGGTGCTAACTCAAGGCGACCCACGACCACAACCTTCTTCATACCCAGCAACCTTCCAAACGAAATAGAAGTCATGATGAGGAGTATGTTGTGAAACCAAATTGAACAAAGAAATGACACTGTTAAATTAGAATGGGTACGTACCTTCCATCATAGCTAGCATCCCAAGCTCTACTCCAACACACAACACAAAGATAGAGCTCACGTTGCCAGACTGCGAATGACCAAACCAACACAAATATCTAAGCCCTAAGCTTGAAGGACACATTTTCCAATGGAATTTATGTTTCCACCCTGGCCTCCAACAACATAATTTGAAAACCCACATTGTATAGTTTATATCACCCTTTAACATAAAGCCAAGACTAATCAACGTGCCATGTAAATTATGCATCGAATACATAGGTTTAGCCATATTCCATGGCATATGAAATATGCCATGGAAGGGATAATGGTATGGTTTTGAATATTATACCAAGACCACATCAAAACATGAACCGAGTTATAACATATCGATACCATATAAAAACATGAACCATGTAAGTATTAATTGCAATAGTAATTACAACCTCATCAGCAAATCATGTAAGTATTATTTGCAGTGGTAATTATAACCCTGTTAACAAATCTATAAAAGCAATAATGGTAACCCATACTACCTAGGCTAGTAAAACATCCAGCCCTGTGTATGTATCAACTAATAGAAGTTATATATACTACTAGGATAGGACTGTAAGTCCCTCGTCACCCAAGCTGAATGTTAGTGACGAGCAGACAGTATGACATGTTCATATTTTCTAAGCAGTTTTCGTTGTCAAGTGCACCTACACGCGACAAGGAAACAAATGCATTAGTTCGAAAGAAGTAAGTAAGCCACAAAGTGACAAGTAGAAAACATTTACCACTCAGGTATTTACAAGGGAAAACAAGTCCCGCCACTCCACCCCTTTTTCAATAACAAGTTCAGTTAGAATTGTGGTTACGACAATAATCAAACTTTATAACCAGCGAGTACATAACCAAATAACTAACATACATATAAAATGTGTAACCATAGATCAAGATAGTAATCAACATCATGACAACATAAGTATTACATTAATAATCACATCTGGAAATATGAAAGCAGGGAATAAGAACAACTTATGACATTTCAACATTGTAAACAAAGTACAACACATTCTGCAGAGTTAAATAATGTCTAGCTTAGGTAGTAAATGATTAGCCTATTAAAAAAAAATCAAATTTTGGGGACATTACAAGTGGTATCAGAGCCTAGTTTCAACACTAAGAGACCAAATGGGCATACCCATAGTTATTGCAAGGAAAATAAAGTATGTTTTAAATTTTGTTAACTAACAGAAAGTTTTCCTGTTATTAAAAATTTGCAATTGCAAGATTTTAAAAGAACAATTTAGATCATGAATACTAAAGAAGATAACAGTCAAAAAGGGAAGTTGAATACTCCCACCCAGGAAGCATAACTGGAGGTGGAACTGAATTCTGATCTGATGAAAACCATACAATGTCTCCAGGCAGACTTGCAAAGTTTCAAAGATGATAATATGAATGAAAGAAAGGGACAACAAGAAATTAATGAAGCATTTCTGTGAAATATGGCGGGAGGAAGCCCATAGGGAAAACCCACTCATTCCATAAACAGGTTCAAGAAAGAATTTTACCATAAACGAGCCAGCAACCCGAGAGAAGAAGGAAAAGAAGAGCATACCCCTGAACCTATAGAAGGATATTATCAAGTCTTTCTTGTAATGATTCTCTTTCCCCATTCAGAAAGAAATTGAGAAGTGATGACAATATTCAGGGAGAGTTCCAAAAAATAAAATCCCCAACCTATGAAGGGGAGATGAATATGGGGGAAAAAGATGAAGAGTGGCTGTTCAGTATGAGGAAATATTTCTGAGTTCATAACTAGTCTAGTGAGATGAAAGATCATCTAGCCATTTTTAATTTAAATGGGAAAGCAGCTAGATGGTGGAGAGACTCAAATCATATTACCAAAAAAGATAAGTTAAGAGAAATACGGTGGAGTAAGTTTCGCAAGATTTTTCAAGAGAAATACACATCAAAAAGATTCTTTGATAGAAAAGTGAAAGAGTTTCATGAGTTACGTATGGGATCCATGACTATGGATCTTTTATTAACATATTTTTGGATCTGTTTCATTATGTACCCTACATCAAGGATGAGAAAGTAAAAATACAACCTTTTTTGGCATTTGCTATGAGCATGGGCAGTTGAGGAAAGAGAACCTCAATAGAAGCAGAGATAGGTCTAAGAAATTCTCTGACAACTGCAAACTGGGTTTTAACCCACCACCATATAGAAAACAGAACAACAATCTTCCAGCTAGCCAGAACTTCAACAAATATGGTACAAAGCCATATGTACCAGCTCCAAATGCTAACAAGCCAACAACAAATGGGGAAGCCAATGTCTCCTTGCTACAAATTAAATGTGTAGAAATTTTGACCAGCAATAGATTAATTTCACTCACAACAAATTACAATTGATCATGCAAATTTTCAACAATGGAGACTGAAAATGGAGCTGTAACACAAAATTATATTAACTCAGTGTACAATAACCAACCCTGTAATATCATAGGCTACTGAATAAATAGAATACATGAAGAAATCAAATGCATGAGGAAGCATCCAAATCTAGCATAAAGCATGCTTACCCAAAATAGGCAAATCCCCCATAGGTGTAAAAAGCTGATCCCAAATCTGTCATGAGGCTCACGAATTGGCAAGGGCGCATGGGAAAGATAATGAGTGGTGGAATGGCAGCTCATACATGCTTTTGCATGGAGCAAAGAGTGGAGGAGGAAGAGGCAACAAAGCTGATTCACCTCACCTAGTCTTGCTTTCCTATGTTCCTTAAAACATTGAAAAAGCCCAGGGAATAAAGCAGAAAAATCAGAACGGCG